>PVHP010016229.1:0-36212 GCA_004024765.1 Zapus hudsonius | reverse complement strand
CTAATTTGTTTTGGGCAGAATGTAGGCTTTCAATGGGGGATTCTTACAGCCTGAAAAATATTTAGGGATTTGATGCTTTCCTCGACATTCTCTCTGGATTGCAAGTCCTTGAGTGCTTTGACTTTAAGATCAGGTTAAAACAAAGCCAAATTATACTTAGTCAACTAACAGGAAACAGCTTCAAACAATTAGTTGGTCATTCCATAACATGTGGAGGACAAATAAAGCCTGAATGTTTAAAACCTGCTTTGTTTCATTTAATACTTGCTTATTTACTTATTTTGGTAAAATTCATTATAATTGATAATGCCGCTGATAAAATTTCACAGTGTCATGACCTGGATACTTAATGATACAGCTTGCCTAGAGTTTAAGCTTTCATCTTTAAAAATTTATTTTTATTTAAAAATACATTATTTATTTGCAAGGAGAGAAAGGGGAGAGAGAGAGCGAGAGAGCGAGAGAGCGCATGTGTGTGTGGTGTGTGTGTGTGTGTGTGTGTGTGTGCGCCAGGACCTCTCACACCTGCAAGATCTCTAGATGCGTGCACTTTTTGTACCTGGCTTTCTGTGGGCACTGGGAATGCTCTCAGGCAAAGATTTTTCCAGTTGAGCTATCTCTCCAGCCCCTCATCTTTTGAAAAATAATATTTTATTTTTTTTTGAGAGAGAGAGAGAATGTATGAGTGTATAGGAGTACTAGGGCCTCCTACCACTGCAAAGGAAGTCCAGACATATGTGCTAATTTGTGTGTTAGGCTTTACATAGGCACTGGGAAGTTGAACTTGGGATGGCAGGCTTTGCAAGTAAGTGTCTTTAACCACTGAGCAATCTCTCTAGCCCCTAAAATCTTTAAGTGATCTATGAATAGAGGGGATTAAATAGCATATATATAAATTATATTTATATTATATATATAAATTATATATATATATTTTCCACATTTCTTATTTTTTTCTTAATGGAAGTTAAATTCCGTTTTATGAGCTTCACTTTGTAAGAGTTCTCCTAAAGTCTGCTCTGGGATTGGTTATTTCAGGCATCTTGCTCAGCCGTCTCCATACCTATGACATTACTTCTGCTCTGTTTACCAATAGTGTGAGTCAGGCTTGTGGTTGTGGCCAAGCCAGATTCACAGTCACTGACAGCTATATTCTCTTTGACTTAAAGGAAGGTCCCACTGCCCTGGAAGAGGAACCTGGAAGACCCAGAGTCCTGAGACAGATCATCTGTCCTGATTTTCGAAGCTGTAGGTTAGGTTTTTCCCTGCTTCCCTCTGCACAAGGATCTGTATTGATTATTTCATTCATGGTGCAAGCTTGGTATTGATGTAACTTCTTCTTTGTATATGTCTCCAACCACATGGTGTATTTCCATCAGATTACTTCGTTTTAGTCATGTTGTAACTGTCATTATAATGACTGTTAGTAAACCCTGTTCAGGACTAAGTTTGATTGCTATCTGTAAAGATTTGGGAAAAAACCCACACCTGTCTATATATAATAACTAAAATTTGTTTTCTTCATTGAAAAAGTTTATAAGGTAAATATTATTTCTTAGTAAACAGAGCAGTTGTTTATCATTTAAACATCAGCATGAAGTATACTTAACCAAACACAAAATTCACAAAATAATTTTAAATATAATTGAGTTGACATCAAAACTATTCCAGTATTATCTAATTCATGTACTGAATGTTGCACGGAAGATATTTCAGTATATGACTCACAGTGTGGATCCTATATACAGCAGAAGTAAGAATAGATGTGCAATGGATGGTAGCTGTATTTTAATTTTCTTATTGTTGAGAAAATACTCAACAAAATCAACCTTAGGAAGAAAGGACTTATTTTGGTGCATATTTGAGAGTACAGTCCATCATGCAGGGGAAGCAGATGTTCCCATTGCATTTGAGGTCAGAAAACAGAGAGAGATATGCATGCCTATGGTGCTCAGTTCACTTTCTCCTTTTTATTCATCCCAGGACCCCAGCCCAATGGTGCCATCAATTTAGAGCAAGTCTTCTTCATCTCAGTTAACTCAGGCTAGAAACTCCCTCACAGACATACCCAGAAGTTTATCTTGTAGGCGAATCTAGATCCTGTCATTTATAATCAAGGTTAACTACCACAGGAGGCAAACTTGCATTTCTAATACTTTATAAAATGATCCTGAGGTAATTATTTGCTTAAATATTAACATTATTGGATTATAGAATCTATCTACTTATGACCCATAAAACTTATACGCACCAAATATTGTGCTTCCTTTATTTTCCCTGGTTTCTTTGACAGTAAGTTTGGACCACATGACTGATTGGTTGAGGCTGATGGATAGAGAATCCTTTTGTTCTGAGCCAAGGTGAATTAGCCATAAACCTACTGTAGAAGGCTAGGTACTAAATAGTGGAATCTCTGTCAGCCTGGGTCCTTTGCATGCTATGTGCAAAATGTGTTTGATAACTGGTGTTGGACATGGCACTAAATGAAAAATAAACTTTTGCAGATTTGAGAGTTGACTTATTACTCGACAGTATCTTAGGTGCCCCAGTGGATACATTCATTAAACAAGAAGTATCGAGCCCAACCCACAGGCTGATCCAGCATGCCCACTGAGGAGGATCCCCAGTGTGTTGGGGACAGGGAGGAGGGAAATGGGGTACCAACACAATATTTGCTGATACAATGTATCTAATTTTGAATAATAAAGTATATAATAAAAAAAGAAGTGTCAGGTGCACTTGCAAATATACTGATACGAATGAACTGCACGTTCCTTTCTCGTGGGTGATGTTTGTGCTGGAAAGGACATGTTACTCTCGTTGACTGCCATTTGAGACCTCCTGCTGTTTCATCCTGGGCCAGTTTGTCTGAGCCGAGGCTGGAGATGACTTTGCCTGCCTGGCAGAATTTCAGTGGAGCCAGTGTGAGATGCTGTCTCTTCCTTCATTGCTGCCTTATCTTGCCATAAACACCTGCCAATTCTTGTTACTTGTTCAAATACACCTGTCATCATGATTCATTCTTCACTAAAAGTCACCTGTAATCTCTCAGCGCACTCAAAGAATATTAAATTTAGCCTGACCTTCCCAAATCTTATCTCAACCTATCATTCAAAGGTAGGTTGTACCACGACCCTTACGAGTAGATTTACTTTGCTTAAACGGGTCTATTTCCTCGTACACCTCCCAGTCATATCATCACTTCTGTTTCAATATCTTTCTTCTCTGACTTTCAAGTCTTACCCAGTGTTCAAGGTGAGCCTCAAATTTCACACTGCTTTGATCCCTTCTCTGAGCCATGCCATCCTTTCCACACAGTCCTTATTTCATATTCTTCTCTTTGAAAACCTTAAAATGTTGTGAACAGCGATTGACGGGGAGGCTACTAAAAATAGAATCTAGGTAATCCAGAAATGTGTATATTTGTTAACCTACACTGATCATACTCTCCGATGGAGATTGTATTTGTATTTTTCAGGATGCAGCGAGAAAGCTGGGGCCCATCTAACCCTACCAACCGACCATAGGCCAATAGCTGAGATTCTGGCAAGAGAGGAGCCACCACAGTCATACCGTGGAGGATCCATATGGAACCCCGCAGAGAATGATGGGATGAACAAGGGAACCACAGCCACAGCCATTCAATCAACACAGGATAAGCCAGTGAGACAGAAACCAATGATCTTCAACAGAAAGACCTCTAAGCTCACAACCTTAAAGCAGCCTTAATACTCACCCACCACGACTCAGGGAACTGAGCGGAAGAGGGGCGGAAAGATTGTGAGAGCCGTGGTGGGGGAGACTGTCCAGAGGCATGGCACCCTTCAGTTTCAACACACTTGGGCCAGGAGGACCAGGCTGAGTACTAGGCTATCCAGGGTCCCCTGCCACAAGGACTGATCCAGACGGCCCACAGACATCCAGCTGATTGGGGATGGGGAGGGGGACATTGGGGAATTGGGGATAACAACTCATTGTTTGCCCACTGAATAATGTAACTCATTATGGACAATAAATATATATTTAAGACTTAAAAAAAAGAAAGCTTTCCTATAACTTATCAGCAAAAGCTGGATTGACCTGAAAAAATTTGGAGACAAAACTTGAGTTGAACTGATTTTATCCCATCTCTTGTATATATTCATAACTTTTGATCGTGATGTTATGATGTGTTGCTCTATTCCTTTCTGGGCCATTATAAGATATCCATAATTATCTGTCTAAAACCTGATGCATTCTTAGTAGAGGAACTCCTTCTCCCACAGGTATTTTCACAGGATTGTGGCTTGGTTGTTGCCCTGATGAAGAAATCATTGTACCTGTTGCAGACTTAATGACCTTCTTGAATGAGCTTTAACTACAACTAACTCTCAGCAAAGATTAGAATTATTCGTGTTTTGGGCACAGATTTCTACCAAGTCATAAACTTTATGTAAGTGACATCTCTCTTCATGCAGGAAGCTTCAGGTGAATTTAGTCAAATTAGTGAGTTCTCCATCACTTGAGAACTTGACTTAGTCTCTCCAGAGAAATGAGCATGAGATTTCTCTTTCTGTTTTATGGTACTTGCTGTAGTCAGCATTCTAGTTGCTGTGCAGAAAGAACCCAAACAAAAGTGGCTTGTGGAGGGAAGGGTTTACTAGGCTTATGGACTGGAGGGGAGACTCCATCCTGGCAGGGAAAACGATGTCATGAGCAGAGGGGTGGATATCACCTCCACCATAGCACTGCAAACAGCTGCAGGAAGGTGTGCCAAACACTGGTAAAGGGAAGCTGGCTTATAACCCCATAAGCCCACCCCCAACAACACAGCTCTAGTGGGGTTGTAAACAAACTGCCATCAGCTGAGGATGGATCAATCAGAGCACATTCATTTGTTTGTGGGGGGCACCTGGATCAAACCATGACAGTCCTCATTCTGCATCTTCTTGTGCTTTTTTTGGAGACACAAAGCCCTTTGGGACACAGAGTCATAGTTCCTCTCTCCTAACACAGTTTTAACTCTACTGTCACTAGAACACACTTGTGTGGGACATGTATATGCACTGAGATCTACACTAGGCTCATAAGTTATGTGCCTTGCAACATGAGGTCCTGCTTTCAGATTGAATGGAAATGTGGCCATTCTGCCCTCCTTACTTACTCCTAGGGGGAGGAATAAGGCCAAGGGCATGTCATGCCTTTTCTGATTCCAGAAAGATTCCTAATGAATTATCTAATTGTATAATCTTTCTAAATTTATTTTCAAACTTTTTATTGATATCCTCCATATATATATATATATATATATATATATATATATATATATAGAGAGAGAGAGAGAGAGAGAGAGAGACTATACCTTGCTCATAATCTCCTCCCACCACCCTCTTTTCACCCTTTACTGAATTTCTTCTTTTCAATTATTCTCTCTTCTGTATCAATGTCATCTTTCTCACCTTCCCAGCTCTCTGCCCAGCTTAGCCTCAAAGTCATTATGTATCCAACAGTGACCTTGAACTTCTCCTACAGGACCTTTGACGGTGCTTCACATTGCTTAATCTCAGAGGCTCTCTGGAACTGCGGAGCAACCCATGGCCCTGTAATGCTTGCATTTTTCATGTTTTCAAAAGCAGTACCATGTGGAAGATGTTGCCATGTTTTTATTTGTTCTTTTGTTGTGACTTTTTTTATTGTCAATCTCCATATATATATGATCACAATCCCTTCCCAACACCCCTCCTTTATACCATACCTCCTATCCATTCCATTGAATCCTTTTTATTTCCAACCAGTTCCTTTTGTATTTCAACATCATCCCTTTTTTCCCCTCCTGGGTGAAGGTCTTGTGTAGGCAGCATCAGTTACTGTGACTCATGAATGTTAAGCTACTTTGTGTGTGGAAGGCAGTATTCAAAGTCCTTCAACCTTCCTTTGACTATGTATTCTTTCTGTCATCTCTTCTGAAATGATCCCTTGGACGCTGTGATAGAGATGTCTCACTTAGCGATGAACACTCCATTGTCTCTTCTCAGCACATTGATAAATTTTGAGTCTCCCCAGTGGCCAGTACCATCTGAAAAGAGAGCATCTCTCACCAAAAGTGAGAGCAGCCTTAATATATGAGCATAAGCATAAGGATTTGAGGGCAGTTTTGTGGACACAATGTATCCATTTACCAGACAATAGCAGTACTTTCCCACTGAACTTATGACATCCTCAGGCATTTGATTAGGTTTCAGTACCAGTCATGAATTCCCTCAAATCAAATCAGAGAGCAGTTGCTTTCCACCATAACAGATATGCCACCACTGCACCAGTTGCCACATTCAGCCCTGATGGCCGGCTGTGTAGCCTGCAGGGTCCACTACAATATAGGATTATTGATGACTTTTCTCCCCTAATAGGCTGCATAGCTGTTTCCAGCATCGTGACACTTAGTCACCAAGGAAAAGGCTTCTAGCTCAGCTCCAGCATGAATTCTCAGTGTCCCATCATCTAAGCATGTGGTGTTTTCAGCAATCGGCTTTACCTTCTAGTTATGGTGGACACCAAAATATATTGGCAATAGCCTGTAATGTTTATGGAGCATCAAGGGCCTCTCTGACCAACAACTTGCTGGAAGAGATCCCACCCCTGGCACTGAAATTTTCTTGTAACAATCTATGGCTTCTGGACACTGTACTATCTACCCTCCACAGAGTACTTCTGCCCAAACACTTTCTTTTTTAGTGCACGAGCGCGCGCGCGCACACACACACACACACACACACGCACGCACACACAATTTAGCTGTGGAAGAAATAGGTCTCCACAGGGCTTATTCATAACATATTTAATTTTGATTAACCTTTCTCCCACCTCCTCCTCTCCTCCACTTTCTTCCCTGACCCTACTAAATTTATTTTTATGCTCAGGTGTTTATATTTCAGAGTCAACCTCACAAATCTATCCTACGTGACACCAATTTAAAAAATATACTTTACAGTGTAAAATATGCGTCACTAAAACTTATGTGACTGGAGTTCTTTGTTCTCTGGCACTCCAGGTGGGTGAGGGATGTAGTGAGTTTGAGACAGGTGTTTTCTTTTGGGGTGCCAGTTTGTTTGTGCTCTAGGGCCACCAGCATATTTGGGGCCTGTAAACCCCTGGCTGGTAAGGGGTGTGTGTGTTTTTAGGGCCTGTGAATTCAGGGCACTAACGTGTTTGGGCTCAGTGTACTCCAGGCCAGTGAGGAGATTGGTGTGTTTGGAACCTGTGTGCCCAGATCCAACCATAGCTCTTATATTAGCCACCAGCCCAGAGTGGCTGGTGTACTTCTAACCTCCATGATCTGTGCATCTGTGGATACAGCACAATCCCACTCTAATCTGGCTCAAACCCAAAACAGAACACTCACTGATGATTCTACAAGGGCCACTATTTACTTCCTCCTCAAGAAAATCAGTCTTTCACCCCCAAGATTGGTAGACCCCCCCAGTGCAAAAAGTACATAAAACAATCTAAGCTAAGAAGTTTCCACCAAGACTACGTAGTTACACAATGGAAGTCACTAATCAAATATAGTGGAAATAACAGAAATATAATCCCAAAAGCACAATAAGCTTAGTACATAAACTCAATGAGACCCTGACCAAGAGAATGGATGACCTGGAAGCAAAAATCAACAATTGCATGAATGGAATGCAACAGAATCACCTCTTACAGCATACAGCCTTTGTCAATAGGTGTAATTTAATCTAGGAAAACCAGAGGGACCTCAAAAGAGGGATAAACTGAGGATGAGCCAACAAATGGAAGATCTCAATAACCAACTTATTAAGCTTAATGAAGACACAATCAAATGCAGAAATGAATTCCAGGAAGCATCAAGAAGATGAAAACTCAACCTAAAATTGGAGCTCAACAAGGTGATGGATACGATGCAGAAAAATGCAACAAAAACCAAAAATCAAATAGTGCTTTTAAAAGCCTCTCTAGGAACCCTCACTAAGAGTTGATTACATGGAGGACAGAACCTCACATCTGGAAGGCAAGAGAGAAGAAATTGATCAGGAGTCCAAAAACTTTGATAAGGTCAAAAAAATTGTGAACAGAATATGAGAGAATTATGGGATACTCTAAAATGACCAAACATCTGTGTCACAAGGATACCAAAAAGGGAAGAAATCCAGGCCAAAAGGTATAGAGAATATATTCAACAAAATTATTGAAGAAAATTTTCCCAGTCTTGTAAAAGAAAGGCCCATCCAGATACAAGAAGTTCACAGAACACCAGACAGGACCAAAAAAGAAACTCTCCAAGGCATATCATAGTTAAAACTCTAAATAGTGAAAACAGAGAGTGCTAAAAGCCATAAGAGAGAGAGAAAAAAATCATCATATACAAAGGCATTCTCATCAGAGTTACCTCAGATTTTTCAATGGAAATCATGAAAGCCATAAGGGCTTGGAATGGAGTTCTCTAAAGCCTAAAAAACTATGGCTTCCAAACCAAACTATCGTATCCAGTGAAAGTATCCCTCATGATAGATGGAGAAAGAAAACTACTCAATGAACACCATAACCAAAATTAGAGCAGGAATGAAAACGCACAAAGCATGAAACCCCATAAACCCTCCAGCTTGGCAGGGATTAAACCAAACCTCACAGTTATAACACTGAATATTAACTCACCCATCAAAAGACACAAGTTAACAGGGTGGATCAGAAAAATGAACCCTTCCATCTGCTGCCTTCAAAAAAACCCACTTCACCACTGAAGATAGACACCTCTTAGGGTGGAAGAATGGAAAATGATTTTTAAGCAAATGAAAATAAGAAACAAGTGGGTGTGGCTATATTAATATTTGACAAAATAGACTTCAATCCAAAAGTTATTAAAAAGAACAGAGTTTTTTACTCCTCAAGGAACAATCCAACAAGATGAGATCAGAATTATCCATATATATGCATGAAATACAGGTGCACCACATTTTATAAAGCAAAACACACTTGACAATAAGTCAGAAATAAACCCTAATACCATCATAGTAGGGGACTTTAATACCCCACTATCTTCAATAGACAGACCACTTGAGCAGAAAATCAACAGGGAAATAATTTATCTTAACAACACCATTCATCAATTAGACCTGAAAGCCATCTACAGAACATTCCACCCCAATTCTGCAGAATACACATTCTTCTCAGCTGCTCACAGAACTTTCTCCAAAATAGATCACATATTTGGGCACAAATCATACCTCCATATATTCGGGAAAATTGACATAACTCCCTGGATCATATCGGAGCACAGTATTTTTTTCTATGTGTTAAAGCTAAAAATTAACAAGAGAAACAACAGATATTACACCAGCTCCTGGAGATTGTATAATATACTATTAAACAATGAATGGGTCTTGGAAAAAAAAAACAAAAAGGGAACTGCAAAACTTCTTGAACTGAATAATAATGAAAACACAACATACCAAAAGTTATAAGACACAATGAAGACAGTCCAAAAGGGAAAATTTATAGCACTATTTGGCCACTTCCTGAATGAGTTTATCACCATTAAGAGTTTTATGATAGAGTCTTTTGGGTCACTTATGTATAGGATCATGTCATCTGCAAGTAGGGCTAGCTTGATTCTTCCTTTCCAATTAGTATACCTTTTATAGCTTTCTCCTGTCTTATTGTTTGGGCTAGGACTTCTAGTACTATGGTAAATAGACTAATGAAAGAGAATTGAAGACCCAGACATTAGTTCAAGTAACTATAGCTACTTGATCTTTGACAAAGGTGCCAACAATATTGGAGAAAAGACAGCATCTTCTACAAATAGTGCTAGACAAGTCGAATAACCACATGTAGACAAATAAAACTTGACCTACTTTCTCTATGAAGAAAAATCAACTCTAAATGGATTAAAGACCTCAATATAAGACCTGAAGCTCTTAAATGATTGGAAGAAAAATCGGGGAAACTCTCATGATATAGGAGTGGGGAAAGACTGCATGAACATTACCCCAGTAGTCCAATCACTCAACCAGTGGGATCTCATCAAAAGAAAAAGTTTTGTACAGACAAACATACCATAATCAGAGCCAATAGACGACCCTCAGATTGGGAGAAAATCTTTGCCAACCATACCACTGACAGAGGTCTAATATCTAGAATCTACAAAGAACTAAAAAAAAAATTAAACAATTAAAAAAACAATTTACTCAAAAAATGGGGCAGAGGACTGAATGGGGAATTCTCAAAGGAAGAGATACAAATGGGTAATATTCATTTAAGAAAATGTTCAACAGCTTTATCATTAGGGAAATGCAAAGTATGAGAGTCCCCCTTACTCTAGTTAGGATGGCAATCATAAAGAATCAAATGAAAATAAATGTTGGTAAGGATGCAGGGAAAGAGGAACTTCACTCACTGCTGGTGGGAATACAAACTTGCGCAACTACTATGAAGACTCCTGAAAAAGATGAAAATAGAGCTGCCAATGGACCTAGCTATCTCTCTACTGGGTATCTACACTAAAGGCTCCTCTCTTCAATACAGAGATATTTGTTCAATCATGTTTATAGCTACTCAACTATAATAACTAAGAATTGGAATCAACCCAGATGTCAGTTTGATGAATGGATAATGAAGGGGATGTGTTACATATACACAATGGAATTCTATTCATCAGTAAGTAAAATGACATGAGATTTGCAGGAAAATGGACTTGGAACAGATCATACTCTGAACACACACAAGAGAAATGCCACATGTGTTCTCTCATCTGTGGTTCCTAATCTGAATAGCTTGCATTGCAGGCATGTCTCACAGGCAACTCAAGGGACAGATAACAGGGATGGAAGGGTTTGGGCATGGGGAGATTCACACAAAACTTAATCCAAAATGAATTGGAACTGTGAAACCTACTCTTGGATTGCAGACAAAAAGATACAACCCTCCAAAGGAATATGCATCAATCATTTGGTAAGAAGGGCCCTGGAGAGGATTGGATGAAGACTAACCTTAAAATACTGGGATCTGGACTATAACTCCCAGGTCCAGAAATCAGTTCCTACCCACATTGAACTATTTTTTTATTTTTTTCTTTCTTTTTTTTTAATTGTCCATAATGAGTTACAATATTTAGTGGGCCAACAATGAGTTGTTATCCCCAATTCCCCGCTGCCCTCCCCTCCCCACTCCACTGGATAGCCTCCTCCATGGGTCGTCTGGATCAGTCCTTGTGACAGGGGACCATGGAGAGTCTAGTATTCAGCCAGGTTCTCCTGGCCATACCTCTGGATAATCTCCTGTACATTGAACTATTGATCAGATAGACCTACATGGTCCCCCAAACAGGACAGGTTTCTGTTACCCACCTGAGGTAAAAAGTAAGACCCTGTTGCTAAAGACACCACATGTTGTTGATACAAAACATTGAGAGATCAGGCTGGAATCTGAAAGGAAGCCAGTTCCCAAATGGTTAGCCCATATAGTTCTGGAAAGCACTGCACGAGCTTAGGGGAATATGGCCAACAACGTTGTGAACAAGCAGGGGACAATGATATGTGAAAGCAACCAGCCTGACAAGATCTATGCACCTGTACAATAGTGGCACCCAGCCTAGTACAGTAACCAAATGGCTCTCTGTTTGGCTAAGAAATTTGCTCAGTGGTAAGGAACCAAGAGCTGGTACTGGGAACCAAGTCAGAAACCTTTGGAGACCAAGAATCTGGAGTCCAACAAGAAGCTCCTACTAATCTTAGGCCTAAAGAGAGGCTACACTCATCAAAATCTTTCTAAATTAACAATGCGTATCCCATGTAACCTATGCTAATCTCACTGTGTTGGAGAATCTGTTTTTCTTTTTCAGAAGGCAGCAAGAGCCAAGGATACCCAAAATCTAAGAACATGACAAGGAATGACAGCTGTCTCCCTGGCAGAAGGTGAACCATCCTTCACACATCAGCTAGGTCCTAGGTGAAACAACAGAGGAATTGGCGAAATGAGCAAGAGTGCTGTTTCTCTGGTGAGTTTGACAACCTGTGCCAGGATGATGGTGATGACACTGAGGAGACTCAAAACACACAAAAACAGAAATCCAGAAGTGGCTGAGAGCTCAACACTCAAATAGACTTAAAACACACCCACCAAGGCTCAGGGAAATTTGCAGAAGAAAAGAAGGAAACATTGTAAGAGCCACAGGATGGGAGGGAATATCCAGAGGCATTGCACCCCCACATTGATTATTGCTCTCACAACTCATAACCCACAACCGTATGGTGAATATCAGCAATCTCACTGAGGAGGGCCCTCAGTGGAATTTTGTCAGGGAGGAGGAAAATCATGGTACCGACTCATGATCTGTCCATACAAAGTTAAAACAAAAATAGAAGAAAAAGTCCCTGTGGGTTCACCAAGACAAACATGCTCTTATAAGAAGTTGGTGTTCATTTATTCAAACACCTAACATGTTGCAGAATTTTTAAGGTATAAGAGAAATTGTGATGAGTATAGACAACATAAAAATTTACCACCTTAATAACTAATTTTATAAAACAATTCTGTGATATTCTATAACCAGGGTCAGAGTATCCTTTGCAGGTCCTTGCTCTCATTGACAAAATAATTTTAAAATGGATAGAGAAGGAAGCTCGAGGGGCATTTAATGGATCTAGAGAGAGGAAGAATGCCCTGAGCATCAGGGTAAATGTATCAGAGAAAATCACATAGAAGAGGGGTGTGCTGGTTAGGCTTTGTTGTCAACTGGATCTTTTCAATTATCTCGGGTGGGTCTCTGATGTTGTTCACAGGAAGGAAGCCCTCATCATAGGGGCCAGGGTATAAGGAAGCTCAGGGAAGCTAGAAATAAACATCCCTTCCTGGGAAGGCAGTGCAGGAAAGAAATTCCAAAGACTTGGGAAGCCAACAAGTCTGGGATAGGGTTTCAAGACCCCACCCTAATGCTGTATAAAATGGGAGAAAATCTTCTCTCTTGCCTGTTTATTTTATTGGGGTGTGTGTGTGTGTGTGTGTGTGTGTGTGTGTGTGTGTGTGTGTGTGTGTGGTGTTGGTGATGGGCTTCTCTCTCTGCTTGGACCTGTAAAAGGGGCCTGCCTCTTTCACCATTATGGAACTTCCCTTGGATCTGTAGCTTCAATAAATCCTTTCCTCCCATAAACTGTGCCTGGTTTGGAGATTCATCCCAGCGGTGTGTGCCTATGACAAGAAGGAAATAGAAAATTATATTTTTTGTTTGATGGTTTAGTTTTGTTGTCAACTTGAACTGTTTAGTAATCTTGGATGTGTCTCTGAGGTTTTTTTACCTCTCAGTAGGGGGGTAGGATGTAAGGAGGCTCAGGGGATCTAGAAACAGATATCCCTTCCTGGATGGGCAGTGCAGGAAGGAAATTCCAGAGACTCCAGAAGTCAACAATCTGGGAAAGGGTTGCAAGACCCGGCCCTAAGGCTATACAAAGGGGAAGGAAATCTATCTCTTCCCCTGCCTGCCTTTCTGGCTGCTTCTGTTTGTTGTGCATCTCCTTGTCAACATTGGAACAAAGTTTCCTCAGCCTTCCGGCCTGGGCTGAAGACCAGAGGCTCCCTAGGAATCCTTTAGGCCTTCAGTGCTGGATTAGGACTGCTGGGGCAGCCAGGCACGTGGACTGAGTGGCTACCAGTTTCTTGAGTCTCAGGCTTGTAGACTGGTATTGTGGGACTGATGTGAGCTAATCCAATAAATCCCCCCTTTCACTACAATTCATTCTGTTGGTTCTGTTCCGCTAGAGAACCATAACTAATATAGTTTATTTGGTTATTTATTTGTTTCCATGTATGTGTGGGTAAATATGTATGTCTATGTGTGTGTGGGTGTATATGGAGGACAGAGGACAACCTTGGCTGTCATCCTCAGGAATACCATCCACCTCCTTTGAGATAGGTTCTCTAATTGGCCTTGAACTCACCAATTTGGCTACACGCTGGCCTCTGAACCCCATGGATCCTCTTATCTCTATTTTCCCCAGCACTGTGATTACAGGAACACACCACCATGCCTCTGCATTGATAATGGATTCTAACTCGGGTTCTTGTACCATGTACTGAATGAGCAATCTCCCAAGACACCGAAAGTCACCCTTTTAATAGAGTAAGAGTAAAAACACACCTGGGAGAGACAAGATGGGCACAGAGAGAAAGAAACGGTGCTCCTGGGTATTTGTTCTGTGCAGTTTTTATTGAAGTGAGCACAAGACGGCCCTCCTTCCAGGATGATGTGAGACTTGGATACAAAAGCAATGCTTCACCCTTTTAGGCAAATCAAGGAGGAAGTATACATTTGCATGTGTGTAGAGAGGATGATGTCTGTGGCATGGTGTGTGATAAGTGGTGTGTGCACCTGTCTCATGCACATGTATGTGGAGGCCAGAGAGAACATTGAGTCTCCTTCTTTATCACTCACTTGCTTGACATGGAGTCTCTCCCTCAACCCAGATCAACTTTCTATTAGTAAACCCCAGTGATTCTTTGGGTTCTGCCTCCCCCACCTCAGCCTGGGATTAGAGACCATGCCTAGCTTTTTATGAATGTTTTAGGGAGTTGAATTCCTGTCCAAGAGTCAAGCACTCTTAATGGCTGAGGAATTTCCCCAGCCTCAAGGAGGAAATATTTCACCTTAATATTATTTGACTTCACCTTGTAGTCAGGTAAGAGTCAAGGCTGCCTTTGGCCTAGAACTCAGGATGTGCCAAAAATAGAAAGGAATATTTATTTACTGTTATCAGGTTTAACGTTTTAGCTTTTTTTTTTTCTGCTTTGGGCCAGGACAAAATCCATTTACTATTCATTCTTCTTTTCATTCCACTTTTGGCCAGTTTAAAGGGTCCTGCTATTGGTTCATCTTTAACCTTTCAACTAGTTACAAGCAGACTTACTGAAAGATCAGTGTTAATGTAGCAATGCAAGGCTAGAGTTTGAAAATGAGTCACAAACAGATTGGAGATTTTGTGTTATAGTACTTACGATCTGCTTCCTTTTCCATTTTTTATTCCCTGCCATGCTGAGGGTTTATGGGGTTTTGATGCATTGCATGTTTTTATGTCCATTCAAGTGCTGATTATTGTGCTCATCGGCTTGTAGGCTCTTGAGGTTGGTGGCTCAACTCTTCTGTGTGGAATATTTCCTGTATTAATCTCTGTAGGTTTGGTTTTGTGTTCATATTAGCATAGAGCTGATTTTATCATGGTATGTTTTCCTTTCTCCATCTATTATGAAGGATACTTTTGCTGGGTTACAGTAGATTGAGTTGGAAGCCATAGTTTTTTTTTTTTTTTTAGATTTTGAAGTATTCCATTCCAAGCCATTCTGGCTTTCATGGTTTCCATTAAATATCTGAGGTAACTCTGATGACATTGCCTTTGTATGTGATGAGCTGTTTTTCTCTTGCTGCTTTTAGTATTCTCTCTTTGGTTTTTTTTTTTTTTTTTGGAGTTTTAACCATGATGTGCCTTGGAGAATTTCTTCTTTGATCCTGTTTGGTGTTCTGTGAGCCTCTTTTACCTGGGTGGGCCTCTCTTTTGCAAGCTTGAGAAAATTTTCTTCAATAATTTTGTTGACTATGTTTTATTTGCCTTTAGCCTGGATTTCTTCTCCTTCGGGTATCTCCATAATCCAGATATTCGGTTCCTTTAGGGGTATCTTACAGTTCCCTCATATTTTGTTCACATGTATTTTTTTAACTTATCAAATTTTTTGGAGTCCTGACTAATTTCTTCTGTCTTAACTCTCCACAGTATGAACCAGCAGGCTATTATTGCCTTTGCCAGGGGGGCTTTTGTGTTATAAATACTTTATGATCTCCTCCTCAGGTGTGTCATATTTCTTTATACCTTTGGGTTTTAGGCAGACTTCTTTTTGGGGTGCGTGAGCGTGTGCATGTGCGTGTGCGTGTGCGTGTGCGTGTGTGTGTGTGTGTGTGTGTGTGTGTGTGTGCATCTTCCCTGTGTGTGGAGGCAAGCGGTTGACATTGAGTGTCTTCCTAAATTTTTCTCCCCCTTACATAGTGAGGCTGGATCTCTCACTTGAAACTACGCCTTGCCAATTTGGCTAGTCTGCCTAGTCAGCTTGCCAACGGGGTCACCTGTTCCTGCCCTGAGTGCTAGGATTCCAGGGAGGCTACTATTCTCTCCTGGCATTTTTGAGGAAGCTGGGGATTCAAACTCTGATCTTGAAGCTTGTGCAGCAAATATTTTATCCTCTGAGCTGTTTTGTCATATTCATCTACCTTCAGCTTCCTTTTTTTAGGTCTAAAAAGAGGATTATTGGGGCTGGCAAGAGGGTTCAACAGTTAAAGGCACTTGCTTGCAAAGCCTGCTGACCCGGGTTCAATCCCCCAGTGCTCACATAAAGCCAGATGCACAAAGTACATGCATCTGAAGTTTGTTTGCAGTGACTAATGGCCCTGGTGTGCCCATTATTTCCTTCTTCAAATAAATAAATAAAAATTAAAAACAAAATAAAACAACAACAAAATCCCTAGGATTTCTATTTTATGTAGAAGGCATCTAGTCTAGAGGACATGGAAGGTATCTCCTGTCTACTTTTGTGTAGGGAGTTACTGAACACTCATCATGCCATTTGTATAAAGTATTATCAACCAGGATATCCATGTATCAGAGGAAGCTGTCATATTGATAGTCACTCATCTCAAATTGTGGGGGAAACAGATGACTATAGAGAGTCCTTATAATCAGATTTTTTTCTGCTCAACATCTCCAGTCAGTTAATTAATACTGCATAATCATTTCATGACTTTTTCATCTTGCATACTGAAACTAAGCACCTACGAAATAAGCAACACCCCTTCCTTCCAGTCCCTGGCATCTTACACTCTGTTGTTTTGAGTGATGAGTCTAGATTCATCACATAAATCATATAGTCTCATTTGTCTTTTTAAGCTGGCTTATTTCACTTGAAGTGTCCTTAAAATTTTTTTTCCTGTTGAAGAATGTATCAGAATTTGCTTTCCTTTAAGGGCTGAATTATATTCTGTTTCATATACACTCTCTCCCTTTATCAACTCATCATCAATAGATACTTGAGCTGCTTCTGCAACAGAAAAATTGTGGTTCCTTGCTAGTCCCAATGCACTTTAAAACTCAAGAGTACCTGGATTCTTGTCATACAAATTTAAAGAATTAAAATTACAGGGCTGGAGAGATGGCTCAGTGGTTAAGGCACTTGCCTCCAGTGCCTAAGGCCCCAGGTTCAATTCCCCAGGTCCCACCTAAGCCAGACCCACAAGGTGTGGCCCTGGTGCTCTCTCACTCTTTCACTCTCTCTCTCTGCTTGAAAATGAATAAATAAAATATTTTAAAAAAAGAATTAAAATTTCAGGCCACCAGAGGGTGAGGTTAAGTGGGGATTTTATTAAAGTTGTTAGAGTAAGAGGAGGAGAGGAGAAAGCAAAGACAGCTGTGCCGCTCAGCTCTACTGCAGACAAAGCGGCAGAGTCCAGGGTCATGCTGAACACAGAACCAGGGGACCTGTGCTGGGCAGCCAAGCAAGAGGAAGAAGGAAAAATATCAGATAACATGAGACAACAGTCTGTGTGGAAAAGAAAGGGGTCCCCTAGTCTCAGCCTGGAGGTTTAGGAGTCTCTCTGCTGGTCATCCATGAGGGAAAAAGAGAGAGCCCTTTGTCTCTTTCAGGTGAGCATATCTTTTTTCTGAATCAGGCGAGGCAGAGAGACAGTGGTTGGTCTGGCTTTGTCCAATCACAGTTCCAGGAATAAGTCTGAGTTCTAGTAAAACATACCTCCCACTCTAGGAAGGGGCTCAGGTAAGGCAAGAGGTAAGTGGACACTGCCAACATAAGTTTAAGGACACTCCTGCTCTTTATCTTTGGGGTCCCAGTCACCCTAACCTGTCATACTTCCACCTTTATACAATGAACAATGCTCTTACAAACATGAGAGTATAAATATCGAGTTTCTGCTTTTCTTTTGCGTGCATATACCCAGATGCAGAATTACTGAACCATAGTATAAAATTATTTTTTAGGTTACTAAGGAACCACTAATGTTTAGCATGTTGGTTAAACCATTTTACCTTCCTCCTAATGCAGTTTATAATTTCTCTAAATTATTTTCAGCATTTATTATTTCAAATATTTTCAACACTTATTATTTTCCATAGTAGCAATCCTAATGAATGTGATTGATATGATTATTTTTAAGTAAGAGAAATTTTCCCTAGGGATTTCTCTTACGTATGTTTATTTTACATATTAGTGATGACAGCCCTCTACCACTCTAATTAAAAAATTGATCCTGAGGCTGGAAAGATTGCTAAGTGGTTAAAGCACTTGCCTGCAAAGCCTAAGGACCTGGGTTCGACTCCCGAGTGCCCACATAAAGCCAGATGCACGGTTGGCACATGCATCTGGAGTTTGTTTGCAGTGACTAGAGACCCTGGTGTCACATTTTCTCTCTCTCTCTCTCTTAAATAAATAAGTAATAAATAAATAATCGATTCTCACAGAAAAAGCACAAAAATGCAATAAAAGTGTTCAAATTTCTGACCAAGTAATGTGAATTACAAACCAGGGTAATTTCTTAGATTTCCCCATCCAGCATCTGGGGCTTGTGGTGGCAGCATCTAGACTCCCATTGGGTTGAGAATTCAACACCTCCAGCTCAGTTCCTACAGTGTGTGTGGCCTCTCACTTGATGTCTACAGCTTGGCTCAGTGGTCACAGGACATTTCTAGCATCTACAGAATCATGGGGTCTCCCCTGCAGATTAGAAAGTATGAGGCTCCCTTGGGCTGGAGAGATGGCTCAGTAGTTAAGGCACTTGCCTCCAGTGCCCGAGGCCCCGGGTTCAATTCCCTAGGACTCACATAAACCAGATAGACCCACTAGGTGGTGGCCCTTGTACTCTCTCTCTCTCTCTCTCTCTCTCTCTCTCTCTCTGTATCTCTCTGCTTGAAAATGAATAAATAAAATATTTAGCAGAAAGTATGAGGCTCCCCTTCATAGCTTCAGGCACACTCCACTCAGCAGCTTGTGGTGGGAGAATCAGGCCCTGATCCACATACTCACGGCCAGGCCTCAGCAGCTTTCTGGAGTCTTTCTCAGTGGCCTGGAGCCTCCAGGATTCTATAACTCTTATATTTTGCATGCCTGCAAAGCCAATTCCACACCAACGATGGCAGGTTCTGTTGCCGGTTGACTTGCAGCTTACCCCCCTCCTTGGACCACAGCTTCAGTGACCTCTGTGTGCCTTTGTGGCTGAACACAGGTAAGCATTGCCTTCAGCTGCTGTTACCCTGTTAGCGGGAACTCTGGAGGCTCTATTGTGTTAGGCACTCTCACACTGTTATTTCAAATTAATTTACATTTTTACATCCTTAAGCCTTTGATGGGTGGAGTCTTTTCCTCAAGGCACCAGAGGTACCATTTGTATTGTTCCAGTGCTGACAAATACTCCAGTTTCTCTTTAATTGCACTAATCTCTTTAACAATTGATGCCATTTTGTTCACGCCTGTCTTGTCTGCGTCCTTAAGCACGTTCAAATTTTTTTCTTGACAAACCATATTATTTTTCACACCTTTCTGTTCTGTTTTTGGATCTCCCTCATTGAAAACCTGGATAAAGGCAGTGAGCAGTAACCATTTCACAGCCTGAAAGATAGGCTGTCTTTAAATGTTCTCTACCAAAAATATTAGCCCATTACTTCTTTTTTTTTTTTTTTTTTCCGAGGTAGGGTCTCTCTCTAGTCCAGGCTGACCTGGAATTCACTATGTAGTCTCAGGGTGGCCTTGAACTCACGGTGATCCTCCTACCTCTGCCTCCCGAGTGCTGGGATTAAAGGCGTGCGCCACTGCGCCCGGCCCATTACTTCTTAATTGAGCTTCACTCAAATTTTAAGGACATGGGAAGAACATAGCCAGATGTTTTGCCAAAATATAACATTAAGGCAGTGAGGGTGACCAGCCCAAAGTAAAGAGCAGGAATGTCTTTGGGCTGCCCTTGCCGTCTCCACTTTGCTGGAGATCAGAGAAGAATCTGGCTTCTCTTTACCTCTTGCCTAAAGGAGTTCCATAGATCTGTTTTTCTATAAACTACATGCATTCCTCTCTGGGAAGGAGTTCCCTCCCTCTTCCTAAAATTAAGGTTTAAATCTGATCTTGGAATTCGGGTTGGTTAAACTGGGCATCATATCTGGTCTCTTCTTGAGCTAGCTAGCCCCTAGCTCAGACCAATCAGCCCTCACTCAGGCTCACCTGAGCCTGAAGGTAAAGCTGAAACAAGAAGGTTACATATACATGCTTACCAGGCAGGCAGCCCGATTTTATTGGCTTTTCATTTCTCCTGAACTTCCAGATTCCTGTCCAGGAAAGCCTCAGCTGGGTTGAGACCAGGGGAGACCCTTATCCCTACTTCCACATGGGCTGTCCACCCACTCCTGCCTTCCCCATGGCAGAAGTTTTCTGTACCTTGTTCTCTTGCCTCTCAAGCCTCTTGTTCAGGCTTTCTCCAGGCGCATGCTCATTTTCTGTCGGGTACTTCTCCCTGGCCCCCTGCTAAATGAGCCTGTCTCTCTGGCCAGCAGGAGACCTGGCTCAATCGAGGAAAGGTGAGCGCGGCGGCTGGACAATCACTTGCAGCTGGGAGAAGTGTCCGAGCAGATCTCAAAACTTGATTTTAGCATCCAACCTTATATACAATCCAGGGATGGGTTGCATTGCCTTATCTCTTACACAAAGGGGGCTCAGGAAACAGGAACACAGCCAGCAGGAGTAAAACCTATTAGCACTTGTAAACAGGACTTAGGGCTGTCAGCCATCCCCCCTGCCTCCTGGGGGGCACAGGTGTGCTAGGAACAAAGGCACGAGCTACCATGCTCAGGCTCTCATGCGGATGCATATTAAAACTTAGCTCTCAGATATACAGCCAGGCTGGGTCCTACAACTTTCCACATGGCTCTCAGACCACATGGGTACATCCATTTTCCTTCCTTTGGTTCCATACTTCTCTGAGTAAATGTAATAATTTAATAATTATCCTTCTCAGTCTTGTTTATCCCAATTCTTTGATATAAATAGACACAAACTCAGGGTTTGGGGTGTAAGTACTCTTCCTGAATACCCAAAACCCTGTTCCAACATGAAGGCTCTTGGGTTTAATTCCTGAGAGTCCTTGTTCCTTGTTGAATTATAAGCAGTCTTTCCTGTTTACCTTTCCATTGGAATTCTTTCTAGTTTTCTTCCTTCTCAACAGAATGGCCCAATAAACTTTGCTTATAGCATTCTAGGGTATCTCTGGCCTGCAGTTCCAAAATTTTCCACATTGTTTCTACAAGGAGCTCTAAAGACCTATGAACCACACAGGGTTATCAAAGCCATGATACCACTTCTCGTTAGTTACCTTTCTCCTCACTGACCAATTACCTGACAAGAAATAACTTAAGGGAGGATTTATTTTGGAACATGGTTTGAGCGCATACAGTCCATCATAATGGAGAAAGGATGGAGGTTGGGACAGGCTTGGTCCAGGGCAGCAAGAACCTGTGTCCCAGCTTCCTCACAGCTCTGCTGATCAGGAAACAGAGTAAAATCAGGTAGAGCTGGTTCATAGCCTTAAGGCTCGCTGTAGCCATTATTTCCCCAAACTACACTACTAACTGGAGACCAAGTATTTAAACATGTCCTATTCAAGTCATAGCATCTGCTCAACTGTTGGCCTATACCAAGGCCATGCTTCCAAGCAGGTAACCTGTGTTGGCTTATTGTCAGCCCCTCTCTGTTTTGGAATAGGCAGAAAGTCCATCAGAAGCCCTATCTGTGATCAGAACTCACAAAATTGACAGTTTTCCCCAGAGGTTCTCTCTCTTTCTGAGTGGATGGGTCAGGCTCATATTTGAGAAATTACTTTACGATCCAGGCCTGAGGGAGTTTGAGGAAAATGTCAGTGGTTTCAGCAGTAGCCAGCCATGGGTAGCAGACCACGGCTGGGTTGTTTCCACCAAAGAAATTCTAGTTAATTTTTTCATTAGTACTAATGAAACTCACTCTGGTGAAAGGAAATCACATGATGAGACCACAGCTGTTTCACCGAAAGTGCTACTAACTTAAGCTCTCAAACTGCTCATAACCTTTAGCTTTGGGCCTTGGCCTTCAAGAAATCTAAAGAAGAAATTCAGACAGACAGGTTTTAAATTTAAAATAGACTTTTGTACTGAAAACTGTTCCAAGTGCTCAAGAGGAAAGTCACATTTAAACTAAATTTAAAAAGGTATTAGAAGCTTGAAGGCTATGAAGATATTGGAAATAAAAGCTCTGGGGATCTTTCTGTTTTTTTTAAAAAATATTTTATTTATTCATTTTTCAAGCAGAGAGAGAGAGAGAGAGAGAGAGAGAGAGAGAGAGAGAGAGAGAGAGAGAGAGAGAGAGGGTGTGGCTTATGTGAGACCTGGGGAATTAAACCCAGGGCCTTAGGCACTAGAGGCAAGTGCCTTAACCCCTGAGCCATCTCTCCAGCCCATCTTTAGGTTTTTTTAACTTCACAAAAGTTGAGGTGAGTAATGCCTGATACAGAATGGTGTGGGTGTATAATTGACTCTTCACACCTATGCGTACTAAAACAAAGGGCCTTGGAGTAACACAAAGAGTTTATAGATGAAGTTAGAGGAGCAAACATTGAGATTAATCTCTTTGGGTTCTTTTGGGCCACATGATTAAATTATAAATGCAATACAGATGAAGCCTCGGAGGAGACAGAGACTAGGCTTTGAAGGTATAGAATGAGGTGGCTGAACACACTCTTCCCTATATGGCCTATTCACTGTGTGCTGGGAAGAGAGAGGAACAGACAAGGCCGGAGTCTGGGACTGTAACCTCAGAAGTCCATCAGAATAAGAATGGACACTCCCAGCCTGCTCCAGTGGTTGGACATTGATGAGTCATCTAGGGCCCAAAGGTCAAATGCAGCCTGGCCACTTTCAGAATGAGAGGTTAGAAGCTGCATCTGTGTCCTTTGTTAACAAGCCCAAATGTTTATATTGTGGTGGTTACAATTGGTACCAAATCTTACCAATTAAGTAACTTCAGTTAGCAAAGCTCGTGACATAAGAATATATACACTTAAAATATAGATCTCCATGGATGTTAGGGTTCATGGTTAATTTTTACTTTCTTCTTTCTTCCTGAACTATTTGAATCTTAAATAGGATTTCATTATTTGCATAATAGGAGGTGATGTTTTTCAATTTTGGAAAAAAAGTTTACCCAGTCAAGATATTTTTATTGTTCAGGCATGGGGAGAAAGCTCAGTGGTTAGAGGCACTTGCATGAGAAGCCTGGCATCCTGTGTTTGATTCGCCAATACCCATGTCAAGCCAGATTCACAAAGTGGCAAATGTGCCTGGAGTTTGTTTACAGCTGCAGGAGGTCATGGTGTGTCCATATTCTCTCTCTCTATTAAATAAATAAAATATTAAAAATATTTTCTTAATTGATTCAATGGTGATCAGACTACATAAAATTAATTATTTCTATGGCAATATTCCCCAGAAATCACAATGAACAATATTTAAAAATAGGCAAAAGTTGAAAATGTACGTTAAAATCAAGTTAGTATATAAAAATTTTCATAATTCACTGGGAAAACAATGAACAAAGTTTTGAGATAGTAATCGATATATGAATTTTATGAAGAAATGGTCAAAGATATGAAGTAAAATTTAGCTTTATTTGTGATTAAATAAATGCAAATAAAAGAACAATTAGCAACTCTTTCATCTAGTAGAATTAGAAATATTAATTGCTAACACATATTGTTGGCTACAAATACATGGTTATAGGTATTCTCATATATGTTAGTGAGCATTTGGATACATACCTGCTGCTTGAAGATAACATCTATGCAAATTTTAAATGAAAATATCCTTTGACTCACATGTGATACTTTTAAGGAATCTGTTAAGAAAATAACAATGGTCTGGAGAGATGGTTTAGCAGTTAAAGGCACTTGCTAGCAAAACCTGATGGCCTGGGTTCGATTCCCCAGTATCCATGTAAAGCCAGTTGCACTAAGTGATCCATGTGTCTGGAGTTTGTGTGCAGTGGCAGGAGGCCCTGGAGTGCCCATATTCACTTTTCCTCTGTCTGCCTTTCTCTCTCAAATAAATAAAAATTAAAATTAAAAGAAAACACTTATACAGTTGTACACAACTTTTGTTATTAGCTTGCTTTTTGTTGAATTGCTTTATTAGATGGCCATGAAAAATAGTATTAGGGAGCTAGAGAGATGTCTCAGCAGTTAAAGACACTTGCTTGCAAAGTCTGACATCTGGGGTTAATTTTCCAGAACTCACTTAAAGCCAGACGCACAAAGTGGTGCATGCATTTGGAGTTTGTGTCCAGTGGCAGGAGGCTCTGGTGTGCTCATACCTTTTCTTTCTCAGATAAATAAACAAATAAATAAATAAACAAATAAATAAATAAATAAGATATTTTAAAAATAGTATTAGGAATTCCAAAATCAAATGCTTTGTGTTCCAGATTTGCTGGGATATAGAAGTAAACCTGGAGGTTTATCTGTTGGAAACTTAATCCCCAATGCAAGAGCACTGAGATGTAGGGTATTGAAGATGTGCTTAGGTAAGGAGAACTCTGGCCTCAGGAGTGACTTAACTCTGTTATCTGAAGAATAGGTCAGTTATCACAGCACTGACTTCTGGGGCTGATGCAGCACTGAGGACCTCGCTAGATGAGGGTGATTTGAGTATGAACTTCCCACACTCCAGGAATAAAGCTTTTCTTATGAACAAAACCACACTTAGCTTTCTGTTACAGGAGCACAAAGTGGACCCAGACAAGGTATGGGGGAGAATGTGAGGGGTGGGGCATGGCGGGCCCTCAGCACTAATCTGCGGGTCTTCACATAAGTTTATGGAGCACAGCAGCAGTAGTAGAATCCCCCGAGGACCTATGACCTCCCCAGTCATGAGCTTTGTACTAGGTTTGCAATACCAGGCCTGAAATTCCTCCTGTGGAAGGGGGGATACTTCAGCCATTTTCTTCTTCATAACTTGCCAGAATAGGAGATGCGACTTATTCAGAGATTTTAACTTGTTCGAAGTGTCCTTTCCATCAAATACAAGTGTAACAGGGAGCACCAAGATGCAGACTAACTGGGCCTCCTAACTCCCTCAGACACATGTCAAGGCCACTAGTGGAGTGGACTCAGTAAAGAAGTTTATTCCTCTCCTGGGTTGGCTATTGTCCCTCAACTCCTCAGAAACCACTTTCCCATAATAAAGTATCATCCTGGATGGAGCCTGAGGAACCGGGCATGAGAAGCCAGTCACTAAATCACTAGCTTCTCTCGGGAAACTCCACATAAGTAAGAGATCAGCCATTTATAGACCATGTCCACACCATCCACCCAGTTACAAGGCCTCATTCTGGACACTTGCCAACGCCTGACGTCGGATCCTTCTTCAAGTCATACTGGTTCCTTCTGTCAACTACAGGCCACCATCCTTTCTGTTTGATTGTTTTTGCTGCCTCCCACCTGCTCAGCCACATCTCAAGTGGCGCCTGTCTGTGGTCCTTCCACCAATAACCATAGAGCCAAGACTGACTGCCAGGCGTGGGGGGAGATGTTCCACAAAGTAGGAGCAAAGCCTGGAAGGAGCACTTTGCATCACTGGAATTTATTATAACAGCCTTCTTCCTGAGCAGGGGCCTCTACACCCACGCAGCCTCCTTATTTTTGCTAGAAGTCTCTAAGTGTATCTGTCTTTAGCTAGTGGGATAAACTCTAGGTGTCATGTGTGGTGTTTCCCCATCTCTATTCTCCTGAAATTCATCTCCAGAACCTTTCTTCAAGCTGTGCTACTGACCGTCCTGGCCTTCCTTCCTCTTTTCTAGTAAGCTGTAAGCCCTTGTTCCTGCTGGACCCTCTTGATTATCATACAGTTATTTCCTCCTAAATGAAACACTCCCTCCTAGAGGGAGGAGGAAGGCTCAGAAAGCTCAGAAAGCTTACCAAGCTCAGGAAACTCAGCAAGCTAGAAGATTCACAGACCCTTCCCCAAAGGTTGTATAAGCTGTAAGCATTTGCTGGGGGCAAGTTGGGCAGTGACTCTTCTGTGGACTCTGGAGCTGGAAGGGATGCTTCATGGGTGTTGCTTTTGTGAGTCACCACTCATGCTACTAGGGTGGAATTTTTGGTGTTGCAGCAGTTTCTGAGTCATTCCTACCCTGTAAGTAAGCCCAGGAAACTCATTGGTTCACCATGCATGACCTGGTTGGAATTGTCTCTTTGCTCTGTCGTGATACTCCTATCTGGGGTGAATAGGTGTAGATCCATGTCCTGTCAGGAAGATTCATGCAACATTGGTGTACCCTTCTACTTATGTCTCAGTCGAGATGTCAGAGGCTCCCCTTTTGGGCCATATTAACTACCCTTCCCCATGCTGGTTTCTGGCCACACTGGACAGCCATCTCTGCCTTGCTAAGTTCTACATTGCAGAGGGTTTATTTGTACATACTGTCAGGAGTTTGGACCACCTCAGTTCTGAGTGCCATTCCTCTGCATTCAGCCATCATGAATGTTTTTGAGGTATATCTTTGTTCCCATTAATGGTTTAATTTCCATCTTTAACACTAGGAGCTCAAAATAGAGTGATGCCCATGGGCATTGCTTAACTGTAACAAAGAAAGAGTTAATGTAGACTGAGGAAGAAAAGTCTCCTCATACCAATCTTTCCCCATTCATACCAACCTTTTCCCATTTTGTGTTTTGATCAGTAGAACAAAGCATATATTTTTAATTTAATTTAGGATGAAATAATACAACTTTTATGACCAACTCTGTCATAGTCAGCCATGTGCTGCTGGGATGACTCTCCAAACCAGGCACAATTTGGGGAGGAAAATATTTATTGAACAGATCCAGGGGAAGTTAAGGAAAAAGGCTGGCCCCCTTTCACAGAAGCAAGCAGAGACAGAGACAGAAGCCCACCACCAGTACCACAAGCAAGCACACTCCAAACTCACAAAAGGAACTCCAGGCTTGAGCTCAGACTGCTTTTTGCATATGTATAGCTAAAATTCCAGACCCACCCCAGAAATACCTTAGGGCTGAACCCTAGGATCTGGCCAAGGTGACACACTTCCTCTAGCCAGAACTGGCTGGAGACAATTTACAATTTTAATAAATCTTTAATTCTTTTGGGGGACATTATTCAAACCACCACAAACTTCATGAATTGTCTTTAAACAGGAAACAACTGCATTAATTGGTGAACTGCATCTGTGGCCACCAAGGCTCCTTCTAGTCTGGCTCTTGTTACAAAGTAGCAAGAGCATGTCCGTGAGGCCCAGAAGGAACCGAATGGCTGTGCTGTCCCAGGGAAGGGCAGACAATGCACTGCACAGTGATGAGGAATGATGCTCCTACCTGCTTCCAGTCCATAGGAGACATTTCACTCTCATTCAAACTAACTGGAAGTGAGTCTAAGAGATCCAAAGTCAGAAAGAAGAGTGAGACTTTTCACATAGAGAAGAGACACTCCTTCAGCCCCCTTTTAAGTGAATTCTATGCCGAGTCCCTTCTCCTTCAGAAGAGTAAGTTAAGACAGTCTTGACCTAGCAAAGTCCAAAGTGGCCTCTTTCGCTGCTTGAAGATGGTTTACAGAAAAGGCTGTTGGTTTGGTTTGAAGCCCTCTGAAGAGGCAGTGGAGGTGGAGGCAGACTGGCACTCAAGGCTTATCACCGAGTCACCCATTCCTGGTGTTTTTAGGAGCAATTTGGATCATCTCGCTACCTCAGCAGCACCTCACACCCAGGGACCAGAGCAGAAGTTGTCATATAGTCCTGCAGGGAAGAAGAGGCACTATGCTTCGCCAACCAAAATCCATGGAATTTTGAAAAGTCCATACATAGGATCAAAGTCCAATTAGCCCAAAGAGTAGGCTCAAAAAATAAGTCCCTCCTGGAGAGGCATAAGAAAGCCAGGACAGCTCCAGGTCAGTGGATGGACATCTTTGTAGTGAAAACTGAAGAACCAGAGATGCCATCCTGGAATTAGAAATTGTTTTGCAACAAATCAAACTGTGCTTGATTCGACTACTTTAGAATGGCCTGGAATTTCTCTGAATGTGCTTTACCCCTCCCAAGAATTGAATTTCCCCAATTAACAATCGAAGAATGTCAGAAAGCCTAACAGATAGGATAAAACGCAGCTGCACAGATAAGGGCTAAGCATGCCTCAGAAGTTGCTTGTGCTTTCAAGAAATTATCTGGTCTTTTTGACTCACATAAAATTTACAGCTTACTGCTGCACTCCTGTTTGATACATACCTCATTGAAAATGCTCCAAGTTTTGGAGATTAAAAGCCCCACTTTTCCCTTTGTTAGTGACTATTCTCCGGAGCCCTGCATTGGGGCGAGATAGACACTGGCCAGTTCTGTGTGCACAAATAGAGTTTGCCTTAATTTGGCCTACATTGGAGTCTGTGGTCTTTTCTTTGTGTTCGTGGGTTCAACAGAAGCAACAGTGACTGATAAGGCCACTGTTATTGCTACCACTCCCCAGGTCTTTGCCTGGTCAGATGTTCGGTGGTGGGAACTGAGGGATAGAGAGCAGGGGGCAACAGAGGATGGATCTTCTCGGAAAAGACGACACTCAAACATGTGCCTTCCCTGTTAGCCTTGAATTTCCTGAGCTAGGCAAGGAATTTCAGACCGTGAGTAGGACTCCCGAGACCAGCTAGTGAATGGAGATGGGAATGGCCAGGCACTGCTCCTCAGGCGGCAGGGCTCTGCTTCTGGATTGCTGAAGAGCAGAGGAAGAACAGACTTTCCTTATTGGGAAACAGGGTTTCCCTGTGCAGGTTCTCGAGATGAGCAGAAGACACTGCACATCAATGACAAAGAGCGGCAGAATCTGTTAGGACCCCGGACCCACAACTCAAAAGAAGACTCTGACCAACTCTCCTATGTAACACGCAAAGAGTTTTATTAAAAATAACCAGGCATGCCCAGGGCTCAAGTGCATATCCATAGCTGGACAGAGGCAAAAGAGCCAAGAGCTAAGTTCAGCAGATCCTTTAAGGGAATCCAAACATGCATCACAATTCAGGGAATCTTTACAGGTTTTTCCAGTAACCTGGGCATTTGCACATTCTTTCCATATCTATAGAACCCATCCGCCAGGCCATTCTCAGTATTTACTGTC
Organism: Zapus hudsonius; assembly: GCA_004024765.1. Classification (NCBI taxonomy): domain Eukaryota; kingdom Metazoa; phylum Chordata; class Mammalia; order Rodentia; family Dipodidae; genus Zapus; species Zapus hudsonius. Next base: position 6,997 of record PVHP010016229.1, on the reverse strand, counting down.
CTTAACCACAGATGCAAGATTACAGGGAAACAAAGGCAGGATTATAGGAGCAGGGTGAGGTGGGAGAGGCGCATACCAACATACCATTCTGGATTAAATATTTCACTTTTGTATTTCCTTTTACTAATAATTAGCTCCCTCTTGCCTTGAGATTTTCTACTTTTATTCTAATTTTAATTTTACTCTAACAAATCCCAGATCACCTCTGACTCTCACAGGAAGGACAAAGGGCTGGCTGTGTCTGACTGTGTGGCAGACAGAAGATAAGCTTGCACATCTATGTTCATGGCTGTTCTATTGACAGTAGCTCAGAAATGGAATTAGCCTAGATGTCCATAACCTATGACTGATACACACAATGGAGTTTTATTCAGCCATCAGGAAAAATGAAATTATGAATTTTTCAGGAAAATGGATAGAATTGAGAAGGATTATATTAAATGTGGTAATACTGAAGGTCCAGAAAGACAAAAAACACACGTTTTCTCTCCTATGTGGATCCTTATTTTTATTTATTTATTTATTTATTTATTTATTTATTTATTTTTTGGTTTTTCGAGGTAGAGTCTCGCTCTAGCCCAGGCTGACCTGAATTCACTATGTAGTCTCAGGGTGGCCTTGAACTCATGGTGATCCTCCTACCTCTGCCTCCCGAGTGCTGGGATTAAAGGCGTGTGCCACCACATCCGGCTTTAGGATCCTTATTTTTAATGTCTCTAATGTGACAGTGAGCATAGACTATGAGTTAGGACACCATGACACCACCAAGTGTTCTCTGATTGATTTCAGGCCTGCTTGGTGACAGGGAATTCATGCCTCATATTGTAAACCTAGTCAAAAGTCTATGGCTGGGAAGGTCATAGGCACTAGGAGGGAAGCTACTGTTGTTTGACAAACTGGATATGTTTTTCCCGATCAAATTGCCTCTAAATATTCATGTTTGTGTCCATAGATTAGTGCTGCTCTCACTTTTGTTAGAGAAACTTTGAACCTTTTTTTTTTTTTTTTTTGCAGGTGATGATACTACTAGGGAGACTCAAAACTCATCAAAGTGCTGAAAATAAGCGACTGTTGAGTGCTCAGCACTAAATGAAACCTCCAGATCACACCTTCGAAGACTCAGAGAACATTGTGGCAAAAAATATAAGAGCCAAAGGATGGAGAGGAGTGCTTTGGAATGCTATCTTCAGGACATGAAGTGGCCGTTACATCCACGGCCTCCCAGCTGCTGTTATCACCTGCACAAGATCTGCACAGTATTTGGGCATCCGCATGGCATCGTGAATGATGGGGGAGGGGCAAAGACATCAGAATAGAAGAGGGACAAGTGAGAGAGAAGAGGTTCAGAAACAGGAGAGGAAGGACAAAGAAGGTAACAGGAGGAAATTATGATAAAATACATTATGTAACTCACCCACCACGACTCAGGGAACTATGCAGAAGAGGGGGTGGAAAGATTGTGAGAGCCGTGGTGGGGGAGATTATCCAGAGGCATGGCCAGGAGAACCTGGCTGAATACTAGGCTATCCATGGTCCCCTGTCACAAGGACTGATCCAGACGTCCCATGGAGGAGGTTATCCAGTGGAGGGGGGAGGGGAGGGTAGCGGGGAATTGGGGGTAACAACTCATTGTTTGACCACTAAATGTTGTAACTCATTATGGACAATAAAAAGAAAAAAACCATTATGTACAGGTATGAAAATTGTCAATAAAATGTTGGTTACTTCCCACATTGAGCTGTTGATCGAAGAGACCCAAAAATAAGACAGGCTTATGTCAAAGCTCTTTAATACCCTCCTAGTGCAAAAATTAAAAAAAAAATAAAGGCCAGCTTTGGGATCAGTAATCAACTAAGCCTCTAGTGAGAAAGGGTGGAGAGATAAAGGTGTCACCCAACATTCTTTTCCAGGCACTGCAGATGAGTTCACCCTGGAGCAGACAAGCATATGGGTACTGTATGGACTTGTACATGTGCATATACCACACACACCTCCATATTACACACACACACACACACACACACACACACACACACACACACCACAAAGAATTCTGAAAAGTCTCTTCATACAGAAGTATTTTCTATTAAAATTTCATATTTCTCAAATTGAAATATTATGGTATTTGGAGGTAGAGGTTTTGAAAGGCAATTATGACTGGTGACGTCTTGTGAATGGGACTCTCATAATAGCATTAATGACTTTATAAGAAGAGAGAGACCAAGGCTAGAACAGTTGTTGTGTCTCATCATGTGAAGCCTTCTGCTGGTGATACACAAGCAAGCAGACCCTTACTAGATGTCAGCACCATATCCCTTACCTCCCAAGCCTCCAGAACCTAGAGCTAAACAGCTCTAATTATGTATAAATTATCCAGGCTGTGGTATTTTATCATAGTAATGGAAAGAAAGACAAGACATAAAACCCTTGCTGAAAGAACTTCAGAATTTTTGTATCAGCAACTGGTAACAGCAATAAATGATAGGGAAATAAATTGGTAAAATACATTGGTCAATTAAAATGTTATTGATTTTTTTTGAAACTAATGATAAGAGAAAGTGAGTATAATAACAAGCTACAACCAAACCTCCACTGACTGATCACATGATCAAGTTGTGTGTGTGTGTGTGTGTGTGTGTGTGTGTACATGTGTGTGCATATGTGCATATATATCAAAGGAGTCACAAATATGCTATGTTATATATCTAATTAGTGAAGAGGACATACATGGGGGTAAAATTTAAAGTGAATTATAAAAATATATTCAAGAAGGTGTGATGAAAATTTAAGGAGTATTATTGAAAAGAATATGTAGTAGTCAGCCGCATGCCACTGTGATGAATCTTGAAACCAGGCACAGTTATGGGAGGAAAGGATTTATTGAAGCTACAGATCCAGAGGAAGTTACATAATGGTGAAAGAGGCTGACCCCTTTTCACAGGTCCAAGTAGAAGGAGAAACCCATCACCAATACAAAACACACACTAACAAAGCAGGCAGGAGGATGAGAAAGATTTGCTACCCATATATATAGCCTTAGGGTGGGGTCTTGCAACGCTTTCACAGACTTGTTGACTCCCTGAGTCTCTGGAATTAACTTCTTGCACTCCCCTCCAGGAAAGGATGTCTGTTTCTAGCTCCCCTGAACTTCCTTACATTCTACCTCTACTAAGAGGGCTGCCTTCCTATAAACATCCTCAGAGACCCACCCAAGATTACTAAAAAGGTCATGTTGACAACAAAACTTAAACATCACAGAATAAAAGTAGAATATATTATTGTCCTTTTCAAAAAATCTGACAAAAATTGGAGAATCTTTTGAACTAAATGATAACTAAGACACAACATAACCAAAAGTTATGGATACAATGAAGGTAGCCCTAAGAGGAAAATTCATAGCACTGAATGCCTTTATAACAAAGACAGAACCCCCCCCAAAAACAACAACAACAACAAAAAAAAACAAAGACAGATATCTCAAATTAATAATCTAACCACCCACCTAAAGGCATTGGGAAAACTAGAGCAATCCAACCCTAGGAGCTCAAGATGAAAATAAATAATTAAGATCAGAGCTGAGATCAATGAAATGGAAACTAAGAAAGCAATTTTAAAAATAGATGAAACGAAGAGCTAGTTTTTGAAAAATAAACAAGTTCAACAAACCCCTGGCCAATCAAATCAAACAACAAAAAAAGAGAAGTCCCAAATCAACAAAATCAGAAATGAAAAGGGAGAGGTCACAACAGACACCAATGAAATTGGAAGAATCATCAGATTATACTTCTTTAATGGATCTGAAGATATACTATAAAGCCATAGTAACAAAAATAACAAGATATTGGCATAAAAACAGACAGACCAATGGAACGGAACTTAGGAACATCCCCTTGACTTGAATAACTATAGTTACTTGATCTTTGACAAAGGTGCCAACAATGTTCACTGGCGTAAAGATAGCATCTTCAACAAATGGTGCTGGACAAATTGGATAAATACATGTAAAAAATAAAACTAGACCCAATCCTTTCACCATGCACAAAAATCAACTCCAAATGGATCAAACACCTCAACATAAGTCCTGAAACTCTGAAAACCCTTAAAAAAATAGGGGGAACTCTCCATGAGTAGGGGAAATCTTCCTGAAGAAACCTCCAGTAACCCATGAAGTGTAACAATCTCTCTCTCAATCAATGGGATAGCATCAAACTAAAAAGCTTCTGTACAGACAAACATACCATACTCAGAGCCAATAGACCACCATCAGATTGGGAGAAAGTCTTTTCCAGCTCACCACAGACAGAACTCTAATATCTAGAGCCTACAAAGAACTCACAAAATTAAGTAATAAAAAACCAAATAGCCTTCTCAAAAAATGGGACACTAAACTCAACAGGGAATTCACAGAGGAAGAAACACAAATGGCCAATTCTTATTTAAGAAAATGTTTACCATCTTTAATCATCAAGGAACTGCAAATCAAAACAACAATTAGATTCCACCTTACTCCTTCCAGAATGGCAATCATTAAAAAATCCACCAATAATAGATGTTGGCAAGGATTCAGGAAAAAGGAACCCTTATTCACTTCTGGTGGGAATGCAAACTTGCACAACCACTATGGAAAGCAGTGTGGAGGCTCCTGAAAAAGATGCATATAGAGCTAGTAATGGACCCAGCTATCCCTCTACTGACTGGGCATCTACCCCCAAGGTTCCTCACTTCAGCACAGAGATTTCTGCTCAACCATGTTTATAGCGGATCAATTCATAATAGCTAAGAATTGGATCAACCCAAATTCCCATCACTGGATGAATGGATATCAAAGTTGTGTTACATAAACACTATGGAATTCTACTCAGCAGTTAGGAAAAATGACCCAATGAAATTTAAAGAAATGTGGATGAACTTGAAACAGGTCGTATACTTAGTGAACTCACACAAGAACAAACAAATGCCGTAAATTCTCCCTCATCTGCTGATCCTAACCAGGTTAAGCATGAAGAGTAAGCAAACCTGACATGTGAATTGAGAGACTGAAAAGGGGAATGGAAGGATTGGGGGGATGGGAGAGCAGGGGGAGATATACATTAATCTAAACCCATAATAAATCATACCATATAATCCTTACTTTTGTACAGTAAGCTCTTGAGGAAGCTGGGGGCATCATCTGGTAAGAAGGGCTCTGAAGAGGGTAGGAGGAAGCCTATCCCCGGGACAAGTGGCTCTGGCCTATAACTCCCCATCCCAGTTATTGGTTACTTCATACACTGAGCTGTTGATTGAAGAGACCTACAAGGTCCCCAGAACAAGAATGTCTTATGTCAAAGCTCTTGAACCCCACACAAAAGTTAAGACCCCATTGTTGAAGATACCACAGACTGCCATCACACAACACCGAGAGACCCTGCTGGATCTGAAAAGAAAACCAGCTCCTAGATGATAGCCTGTGTAGTGCTGGAATGCATTACATGAATTGTCAGGGGAAATTGGCCAATGATATTCCAAGAAACAGGTGACACTGATATACAACGCTGACCGATGTCATGAGTGAGAATGCAGCCGACAGTGCTTTATGGCAGAGACCAGCTAGCCAAGAAGTGCTCATCTGTGCAATAGAGATCTGCTCAGTGGCAAGGAACCCTTAACTGAAACTGGGATCCAAGGCAAATTCTTTTGGAGACCAAGATCCCAGACTCCAAAGGGAAGCCCCCACTAACCATGGCCTACAGAGAGGCTGCAACCATTAGAATTTGCCTTGGATCCTTTATCATTGCAGCATGGAGATTAGAGGTAGATTTGGAGATTATTCATATGTACACTTGTATCAAACCAATTCTTTTCTTAAATTCAGAGAATGCTTGGTACAATGGGGAACAGGTTGCTTCTAATGGACACATGAACCACAGATGCAAAACACTGACAAGAAGTTTACAGAGGCACAAGGCCAAGTTTGTTTCTCATTACGGTAATGGATCTCTTCTAGAATGTCACTCATGATGTAAATAAGAACATTCACAGACGTTACTGGGTCCTGCCAACTGTTCTCTCTTGCTCTGTGTGTCTTCCTGAGTATAAAGAGCTTTCTTAAAAATAACATAATGGGTCTCTAAATTTGGCTTGCTTATATTACATGATGAGCAGAGGCACCAGCCAAGCATACTCAGGACCGGATGGTTAATGTAGATTGGTACTGAGTCAATCACGTTTGATGTCATCCTTTTGGTAGGGGAAAATGTTTTCCTATGTTAAATGCAAGTATAACGATAAAAGCAAGGGTTACAGTCCTGGCCAGTAGTGGGATCCAGAGCAGGTGTTTTAATCTTAGTTTCCTCGCTTTTAATTAGAAGGAGGATAAATCTCTGATTCATAGAGTTGTGAAGATTCAAGAAAAAAATTGTCTCTGTGTGTGTGTATGTGTGTGTGTATTTGTGTGTATGTGTGTGTGTATGTGTGTATGTGTTTGTATGTGTGTGTATGTGTGTGTATGTATGTGTGTGTCTGTGTGTATGTGTGTATGTGTGTGTATTTGTGTGTATGTGTGTATGTGTGTGTATGTGTGTGTATTTGTGTGTATGTGTGTATGTGTGTGTATGTGTGTGTATATGTGTGTGTGTATGCATGTGGGTGCACTTGTGTGTGTGGGCAAATGTACATGTGTGTGCACAAGTGTATGGAGCCCAGAGGCCAGAAGTTTCCCTTGATCACTCACTACCTTGTTTTTTGAGTCAGGGTCTCATCGACCCCGGAACTCACTGATTCAACTCGTAAGCCAGCTAGCCTAGCAAACTAGCAGCACCCAGGGCTCCTCCTATCTCCACCACCCCAGAGACAGAGACCCTAAAAATTGTCAGGGATGAGTCTGAATTATTTGGGAAACTTGTGACAACAAATCTATTTTTTATAGTAAAAGTTATAATGTCAGATCCTTGAGAGCATGTTTGGCGGTTCTAGCAGGGAAGCATAGTACTGCTCTATTGGAGGGAGGTCACCCTCT
>PVHP010016228.1:0-35000 GCA_004024765.1 Zapus hudsonius | reverse complement strand
TTCTTGTTGTAGCATTATAGAAGCCCGTCATAGTGTCCAGATTTGGGGTTTGATTATTTGACTTGGGGGTTTGAGGATTTGAACTCAGGCATAGTAACCACCTCATCCACCGAACCATCTCCAAGCCCGAAAGTTGGTTTCTATCTTGTGTCTGGGACCAAACTCCTTTGACATGAAAACAGAAAGTGTGGCCTTGCATGACTTTTGTACACAGTTACCAGGCACCCTGGGTTTTGTTTAGAAGGTTGCCATGACATTTTTACCACTTTGGAAAACTAGGTCTCCAGTGGCAAAGTTGAGGAAGATAGGTGGGGGGTCCTCCACAGACCACACCTGGACCTCCTACTGTAGGGTGATGTCACACTCACTGCTGTGGTCTCGGGACACCATGGCAAGCAGCTGGCCACTCCATTCTGTCTTCCAGGGAAGTTTGGAAAATCTGTTATTTTGTATCTGTATTTGTTACTTTAGTTGTGGTTACATTGTAGGGAGCTGAGGAAGTGATTTGAGAAGGTATCTGTGTATTTCATTACCAGATAGCAATGGAAGCATGAAATTAATTGCTTATAAAGGTAAGGGTCAGAGGCTGGAGAGATGGCTCAGCAGTGAAGGTGCTTGCCTGCAAAGCCCAAGGACCTGGTTTCGATTCCCCAGTACCCACATCAAATCAGATGCACAAAGACGGGTGTGGTGGCACACACCTTTAATCCCAGCACTCGGGAGGCTGAGGTAGGAGGATCGCCATGAGTTCAAAGCCACCCTGAGACTACATAGTGAATTCCAGGTCAGCCTGGACTAGAGTGAGACCCTACCTCGAAAAACCAAAAAAACAAAAAAAATCAGATGCACAAGCTGGTGCAAGGTTATGGAGTTTGCAGTGGCTAGAGGCCCTAGTGCCTAGTGCACCCATTCTCTCTCTTTATTTCCTTCTCCCTGTCTCATAAATAAATAGATAAATACATGGGAATCGAACCCAGGTTGTTAGGCTTTGCAGGCAAGCGTCTTAACCACTGAGCCATCTCTCCAGCCTATAAATAGATAAATAAATTTAAAAGGTAAATTTTGAAGTAGGGTTTTGTGGCACAAGCCCTGTAGTCCCAGTACTTGGAAGGCTGAGATAGGATTGTCCCAAGTTCAAGGCCAGCTTGAGCTACAGAGAGAGACTTGGCCTCAAAAAACCAAAATAACAGAAACCAAACCAAAACAGAGTAGAGTCAGGGAATAAATCACTTGACACACAAGTGTGAGGACCAGAGTTTGGATTGCCAGAAACTACCTCAAGCTGGATGCAGCTATGCAGGCTGCAGTAATCACTGTGAGACAGGAGGCAGAGACAGGAGACCCCCAGATGTTCACAGGCCACCACGGTCACCATTGAATGCACCCAAGGCAGGAGGCAAAGACCAACACTGAGGTCGTCTTCTGAATTCCGCATGTGGGCCACAAACCACACAGCCCCCCCCAAAAAAATGAACTATCAGTGAAAAAATTAAACTGTGACAAATTTTCCACCTCTGCCCCTTGTTTTTAAACAGCTTTATTGAGGTAAAACTGATACACCAATCCTTTTCTGTATTTAATAGGTGCAGTTTGATGAGTGTGTATGTGGGCATGCCCTCAAGGTTACAGACAAATCCTTCATAACAAATCTCTTTACATCTCAACCTGGGCTGTGACAGAGTGAAGTCTGTCCACCTAACACATGCACACATTTTCAATACAGTGCTGTTGACCTCAGTACCAAAGTTCTGGTAGTCTTCAGAACTTTCTGTTTTAATACCTTTTTATTGTTGGTGTTGGTTTTCCAAGGTATGCTCTCACTCTAGCCCAGGCTGACCTGGAACTCACTCTGTAGTCCCAGGCTGGCCTTGAACTCATGGAGATCCTCCTCCTTCTGCCTCCTAAATGCTGGGATTAAGGCGTGTAACCACCAAGTCTGGATGTTTTTATTTGTTTGATTGATTTTTGTGGTGCTGGGGATCAAACTCAGGGTCCAGTATATACTAGGCAAGACTGTTTTTTTAAAAAAACATTTTATTTATTTATTTATGAGAGAGAGAAAGAGAGAGAGAGAGAGAGAGAGAGAGAGAGAGAGAGAGAGAGAGAGAATGGGCACACCAGGGCCTCCAGCCACTGCAAACGAACTCCAGACACATGTGCCACCTTGTGCATCTGGGAAATCGAACCTGGGTCCTTCTGCTTTATAGGCAAATGCCTTAACCTCTAAGACATCTCTCCAGCTCTATTTTTTAAAATAGATTATTTGGGCTGGGGAGATGGCTCAGTAGTTAAGAGCACTTTCTGCTTAAACATGAAGATTTGGGAGTGCCCGAGTCTACTCTAATTTGAGCCCATGTAAAAACACAACTAAGTGTGGTCATGCATATCTGTAACTCATTGTGTGTAGGGGAGGGAGGTTGGGGAGTGTGGGGGAGCCATAGATTGTTGGGGCTCACTGACCAAATGGCAGTTCTGGGTTGAAGGACAGACCCTGTCTCAAGGAACAGAAAAGAATACCTAAAGTTCTACTCTGGCCTCCACATGCACACACATTTGTACACACACATGCATTCACTACACATAACACACCACACCACACATACTCTACACTAACACAAAGAAGGAAGGAAGGAAAGGGAAAGGAAGGGGAGGGAGGAAAGAGGAAGGAAGAAAGACAGAAAAAAATAAAAAAGAACAACAAAAAGTGAATTAAAAATAAGAAAACAACAAAAAATAAGAAAAAGAAAAAGCCAAGGAAGGAAGGAAGGAAGGAAGGAAGGAAGGAAGGAAGGAAGGAAGGAAGGAAGGAAGGAAGGAAGGAAGGAAGGAAGGGAGACAAGGTTTTCTTTTTTCTTTTTTGGTTTTTCCAGGTAGGGTCTCACTCTAGCCCAGGCTGACCTGGAATTCACTCTGTAGTCTCAGGCTGGCCTTGAACTCACTGCGATCCTGCTACCTCTGGCTCCCGAGTGCTGGGATTAAAGGCATGTGCCACCACACCCAGCAGAGACAAGGTTTTCAATTCTCACTTTACAGCATTTTGAATACGCACAAAAAACCAGAAGTCACACCTTGGCCCTGTGTAAACCATCACCAGCTTTAGCATCTACTTTTAACCATTCTGTCCATCTTATTTCGACTACCTACAACTCCTTTATTTTCTGGGAAAAAAAATGTTTTTGAGACAGTACCTCACTGCATAGCCCAGGCTGGACCGAACTCATGATGCTCCTGCCTCAGCCTCCCCTTCCCCACACCCAGGCTACCCTCTGCTTCCCTTCTTCCCTGCAGAGAGCCAGGCCAGGCTAAGAAGAAGCTGACAAAGACCCTGACCCCAGCGCAGCAGAAGTGGGAGAGCCCCCCACAACCACATCTTTAGCTGAAGCTCCACCTCCTGTCTATCCCCCCAAATCCCCTTCCCCAGCAGGCCTTGACTCTGCCTCCCTCCAACGCCTTCACTCACTCCCAAGCCTCAAGGAGAAGAGCCCCGTTCCTTCCCGAATGAGAGCTCATGTTCCATTTGTATTTCAGTATTCCAGCCGCCAGGCTGAGCCTCCCCATGTGTCAGCTCTGCTAATCTCACCACACGTTCCTGTCTTTTATTTGTCGTATTTAGCAGGGCTGGGGATGGTCTCCACAATCTCAACTAAGCTCCATTATTGAGCTACATCTCCAACCCTAGTTTTCCTTCCTTCTTTCTCTTTCTTTCTCTTTTTCTTTTTCTTTTCTCTTTTTCTCTTTCTTTCTCTTTCTCTCTTTTTCTTCTTTCTTTCTCTCTCTCTTTTTCTTTCTTTTTTTTTTGGGGGGGGGAAAGAATGACAAAATCTTGTTAAATTGCCCAGGCTGGCCTTGACACACTTTATAGCCTAGACAGATCTAGAACCTGCAATCCTCCTGCTTCAGCCTCCCAATTCGCTGGAATTATGGCCCACAGCCAGCTATAATTTTCTTTTTTAAAAAAATAATTTTATTTATTTGCAAGCAGAGAGAGAGAGATAGAAGGGAGGCAGATGGACAGAATGGGCGCTCCAGGGCCTCCAGCTGCTGCAAATGGACTCCAGATGCATATGCCAAGTTTGTGCATTTGGCTGTACGTGGGTACTGGGGAACGAAACTTGGGTCATTAGGCTTTGCAGGCAAGCACCTTAACTGCTGAGTCATCTCTCCAGCAAGTTAGTGACCTACAGGAGCTGCATGGTTAATGGGCCCTGAGATGATTTGCCTGCCCCGGCAGGGCTTGGTGTTCAGGCTCCTTCCCAGTGGACAGCCGTAGCAGCTGAAGGAGGGGGGACGAAGAGTTGAGCTGTATCTGGGATCACAAATGGTGTCCCAAAGGCAAACAGCAGTTAAGCCAGCATATTAAGTTTCATGTTGACACCTGGGATGGCCTGGGCACTGGAGGTGCAGAGCTGAGCTTCCTTTGAGCTTGTTTCTGGATTGAGGCCATTACCAGATGGGTAATGAACACAGCACAATTGCTTATTACTTCATGGTATTTGTGAGGAAGGAGCCCAGAGCTGATCCCAAAGAGGGTCTAGCCCAAGGCATCTCCTGCAGATTGGCAGAGGGGAGGCAATGGCTAGGGCCACTGTTGGGGGCTTTTTCTTAGGCTTGCTCTGTGAGCATCCTGTTCTGTGTGAAGGCTTCCTGCAGAATGTGTGGAGAGGGAGGAAGAAGAGGGAAAAAGGAATGAGGAGGAATGTAACATGGAGCCCCACACCTTGAGGGGAATCTGTATTATTCTGACCAGGGCAGGAGCAGCGCTGCAGAGCCCATGAGCTCTCTGTGCTTCCTTGGAGTGCGACAGCAGTGATCTGTAACACCCCAAGTCGGTCTGCTGCTGCCTGGATGAGCGGCCTTGCTAACTTCTAAAAGCAGATAGAGACCCTAAGTGTCACTGCCCACCTCCAGCAGGGGCAATGATAAAACACACATGCGCACACACACACCACTTACAGGTGGAAGACGCTGCATCTCTTTATTCTCTCTCTCTTTATTGCTCTCTCCGATCTCTCTTCCATAAATGAAACCAGAATATATAGAGCTCCTTGCCAATCAGGGAGCTATTGGTCAGTTCTGTGCACAATAGCCAATCAAGACTTCCTCCTGAAACCTATTAAGCCAAGCCCCTCTTGGCAAGCTGTCAGGTGCCATCCTGAGATTAAGCCAGGGTGCCTCCGTGGGCCCCCAAAGGCTTTCGCCCCTGACACTAAGTAGACTGAGGTCTGTTTACACAGGTAGGTGAGTGAGAGATGCATGATCAGTGTTGGTTAGCAAAACTTTCCCAAGGTAGGCAAAACTGAGTTGGCAACAGATCTGAGCGAGGTGATGCCCTCTGGGTGAACGCTGTGGGGCAGTTTCTGGCCATGGGCTCGCTGAGTGATGGTGGGGATAACACAGTAACTTTGGGAGCAAATTTCCTCAGGCAGGGAGGATGGGGAAAGTTCTAGCTCTCTTCAAGTTTGCTCTTCTTAAAAAAATGTTCCAGAGCAAATGTGGGAAAGAGGAACATTTGTTCACTCTGGGCGGTTCTACGTGGCATTGGTACACACTGAACTATGCATAATAGAACATCTTTCCTGAGATTTCTTTGATTTTGGAAACAGGGTCTCGTTTTTGCCTCAGGCTGGCCTGTAAACCCCCTGCTAAGGATGACCTTGAACTCCTGATCCTCCTGTCTCCACCTCCTAAGATTATAGGTGTGTACTAGCAGGCCCACTTTTATTGGATGCTGGGATCGAACTCCAGACTTTGTGCACACTACGCAGGCACTCTATCCACTGAGCCATAGCCCTGGGCCTTTCCTGTGTTTTGACAGCAGGCCAAGGTGAGAACACTGCAGGGAGGCCTGGAGAAGTGTTCCTGCATACATGCTCTTGGCCTCTGGGGATCATCAGGCTCCCTAAGTTCTCAGAGAGGGACACACATGTGTCACATATGCCTCGCACGAGGGCAGACACTCATTGTTCCGGTGTGTTCCTCTGGCCCTAGGCAGCAATTGTGTTGGGTACCATCTGATGTCTGGCAGCAAGAAATGATACCTCTGCACTGTTCCTGAGCAGGCTAGAGCCCAGGCCCTTCCTCCGTGGATGCTGTGGAAGGTTCAGATCAGACAAGCTCCTTCCTATACATTGGACCCTCATGGGAGCTACACAAGCCATGGTGAAGGGCCTCCTGACTTATTAAGGATATCAGGTTGGAGAGGTGGCTCGACAATTAAGGCACTTGCCTACAAAGCCTAACGGCCCAGGTTTGATTCCCAAGTACCCACGTAAAGCCAGATGCACAAAGTGGCGCATGCATCTGGAGTTCATTTGCAGCAGCTGGAGGTTCTGATGTGCCCATTCTCTCTCTCTCTCTCTGTCTCTGTCTCTGTCTCTCTCTCTGTGTCTCTCTCTCTGCTTGCAAATAAATAAATAAATAAATAAATAAATAAATAAATAAATAAATAAATAAATGAAATATCAGATTGGGTTGGAGGTAACTGAGAGATCAAGCTGGAGCTGAGCTGAAAGCCTCCTCCTTGCTGACTTTAACTGTCAGGATACTGAAAAGCGCTCCGTAGCTGGTCAGAGGAGAAAAGTCATCAATGGTCTTAACCATCAGTCGACCCTGCAAACTTCATGCCTGGTCAGCCAGGCCAAATGTGCCAACTGGTACAGTGGTGTCATATTAGTTATGGAGGAAACCAATTGCTCTCTGATTGGATTTGAGGCCCGCTCCACAGGAGGGAATTCATGCCTGGTACTGAAAACCTAATCAAAAGCCTCTGGCTGGGGAGGTCTTATCCCTAGTGGGGAGACTACTACTGTTGGTTTGCTAAATTGATATATTATGCTCACAAAATTGCCCTCCAAATACTTATGCTTATGCCAGTATATTAATGCTACTCTCACTTTTGGTTGGAGAAGCTTCTCTTTTCAAATGGTGGTGCCTCAAAGCTCATCAGAGGGTTGAGACCGTGAGGCATTGAGCAGTAAGGGAGACATTCTGATTACACCCTCCAATGGTCCTCTGAGGACCACTGTGGAAGAGGTGGTAGAAGGAATGTAAGAGCCAAAGACAGAGGATGAATGCTTACAACGATGTCTTCCAGACACAGAGTGGCCGTGGCATTCATAACGTCACAAGATCTGTGCAAGAGGAGGGGGGAAAAGATGATATCAGAATGGAACAGAGACTAGCTGGAAAGAAGGGATTCAGTGGAGGAGGATCGGAAAGAAGAAAAAGCAAGGATGGTTAGGAGGGGATTATGATCGTGGTATATTTTGTATATGTATGGATGTTATCAATAAAATAAAAAAAAAACCTTCAAGGCTGGGGAAATGGCTCAGCAGTTAAAGGCACCTATTTGTAAAGCCTGATGGCCTTGATTCCATTCCCCAGTATCCATATAAAACCAGATACACAGCATGGCACATGCATCTGGAGTTCATGTGCAGTAGCAAGAGGTCCTGGCATATTCTTTCTCTCTCATGTAAATAATTAAATTTATTTATTTATTTATTTATTTATTTATTTATTTATTTATTTATTTATTTTGGTTTTTCGAGGTAGGGTCTCACTTTGGCCCAGGCTGACCTAGAATTCACTATGTAGTCTCAGGGTGGCCTTGAACTCATGGTGATCCTCCTACCTCTGCCTCCCGAGTGCTGGGATTAAAGGCATGAGCCACCACGCCCAGCTAAATTTATTTTTAATATTTTATTTATGATAGAGAGAGGAGAGAGGTAGGTAGAGAGAGAGAGAATGGGTGCACCAGGGCCTCTCTCCACTACAAATGTTGGTACTGGGGAATCAAACCCAGGTTCTTAAGCTTTACAGGCAAGCACCTTAATCTCTGAACCATATCTCCAGCCCTAAATAAAATTTTAAAAACAAAATAAAATAATGGTGGGGCTGGGGAGAATGCTCAGTGGTTAAGGTGCTTATCTCTAGAATCTAATGACCCAGGTTCAATTCCCTAGCACCCATGTAAGCCGGATGCAAAAAAGTTGTGTGTGCATCTGAAGTTGGTTTTTTGTTTTTGTTTTTGTTTTGGTGCCCATGAGCTCTTTCTCTGTCTCTCTGTCTCTGTCTCTGTCTTTGCAAATAAATAAAACATATTTTTAAAAAAAGTGTAGCAGGGAGAAAATGAAATGAACTCTTTCTTCCCTTTTTGGGGACTATAACCATCCTTCCTTACACTTGAACCTGATTGTATTTTTAAAATTTTATTTATTTATTTATTTATTAACTTTTTAGTGATAGCTTCCAAAATTATAGACCATAAACCATTGTGATTCCCTCCCCTCTCCCTCCCTCCCTCCCTCCCTCATATCTCCTCCCCCTCTCAATTAGTCTCTGTTTTGTTTCGGTGTCATCATCTTTTCCTCCCATTATAGGTATTTCCTCCCATGTAGGTATTATCAGGCACTGCAAAGTCACGAATATCAAGGCCGTTTCATGTCTGGAAGTTTGCACTGTAAGCAGTCTTCCCCTTCCTTTGGCTTAAATTTTATTTCTTTTTGAGATAGTCTCACTCTGTAGTTCAGGCTGGCCTCCAACTTATGGATGATCCTCCTGCTTCAGCTTCCCAAGTGCTAGGATTCCAGGTGTGAGTCACAACTGCACCAAACTCTGAGGCCAACTTTGGATCCTCCTGTTTCCTCAGTGGGGCCACCACACAAGGGGATAATGAGATATCAGGACCGGGCAGATAAGTTACCTGTCTGCTGGCCTCCTCATCTTCTCCTGGGATCAGCCAAGCTCAGCCTCCTCCATGGAGGCTCCTCCCCAGCTTGGATCTCTGGGCCCCCTTGCTCTCTACTCCACACCCCACATTCTTCCCTGGGACTGACTCTAGGAGGCCCTGTAGGGAAAGAAAAGGCAGAGCTATTCACCCCTGCAGGAGACAGATAGTATTTGCTCTCAACCCCGCTGTTGTTGGTTCTGCTAGGGGTGCGGCTTGGGGTGTATGCCAAATACTGAACACTGACCTGGGGGGTCCTTTAAAACACCCCGAACACTTCCTGTCTGTGGACAAAGAACCCTCATGATCCTGGCATCTTAGATTTCATGAAAGGCACATGCAAATGGCATCAGTGACATGTGTGACTTGTGTCGTGTGTAAACATATCAGCACTATTCGTTCTTGAAGTCGGTAGTCACAACTCTCCCCTGAAGATTTGTTGGGGGATTAATGATGAACTCTGTGACGTTGCACTTTTGGACATGGAAAATTCCCAACTTCAAGCAGTTTTGTATGCTCATATGGACAGTAAAACAACTTCTGAGCATGATGGGCTCGTTCCCAGAATCCTAGCACTTGGGAGGCCAGGATAGGAGGATTGCCATGAGTTCAAATCAGCCTGGGTCAGCACGGGCTAGAGTGAGACCCTGCCTTAAAAAAAAACACACACAAGTGATTTCCACCTTCCTCTGACTTTTTCATTAGTGCAAAGCCCACAAAATCCAAGGAGCGCAAGACTGTTCCCAGCAGGCACTACATACAGAATCAAATTTCCAAACTGGGCTTTGCTCTGGGGACAAGACTGCAGTTGCACCATCGCTCCTGGCCAGACGAGGTCTCCCTCGACCTGCGATCCTCTCCAGCCCAGCTCAGTGAGCTTCCAGGAATAGAAGTCCTAGGTTGTACCCAAGCCCCTCCACAGGGGCCGGGCTTTCCTGGGACGCCCTCATTGTAGGCTCAGCTGCCTGGCTCTGTGCAAGACCCCTTTCTACACCCTTCTGATGAGGGTCAGTTTGGCAGGCATTGGCTGCCACAAACAACCAGTCTGGACTGGCCACGTATGGCACAGTCAGGTACCGTGGAGAGGGCAGGATCCAAGCCTGGACGCAGGCAGTGTCCAAGAATGGGTGGCCACCTGTCTGACATTACTATTCACAAGCTGTCCTGGGCCATCACCTACACCAGGCTTCCTCCATGGGTGCAGATTCTAGGTACAACCTATGTGCCAGAAACATTGGTGTACCTTAGCAACAAAGAGAACTGAGCACCCCAGACAGAGCCAGCCGACTCGGACTGTCCAAGTCTAGGACGTGCATGGGCCATGGCAAGTGAATACCCTGATGACAAGGTCAGGCTTGCATATGCCTGGCTGACATGTCTGGTGCTGTTTCTATGACCAGGCTGCTGTCACTGTAGGTGGCCCAAGGTGCCCTCATTGGTGTTTGGAACCAAGAAGGAGGGGAGTTGAAGGCAGAACAGGATCCGCCTCTAATCCTACATCACCAAGCCTTTGCAGCTATGGAACTTTGAGATCGGCGGAGGTCCCAGTATGTCCCATGGACACACATGCTCACACAGGCAAGTATGACCACTGACCCCATAGTCAGCCTGGCCCATAGCTGGCCATCTTCCCTTTGCCTCTCTGTCCTCTGAAGGGGAGAAGATCTGTCTATCTCATTACTGCTCCTGTGCCATTTTTGCCCACGGTGAGGGTCTTATAGTCAGTTTCATGTTGCTGAGAAGTTTCATGATGGTGGAAGATCTGCCCTTTCTTTGGCAGATCCTAGCAGAGAGAAGCCACCAGCAACCAGTACCATAAGCATGCAGAACCCCAGAGCTCAGACTGCTTTATACCTTTGGGCTGGAATTCAGATCGACCTCCAGTGACACATCTTCCTGCCAGACAGCTGGAGACCCAAGTTATAAGCTTTAGCAAAACACCCGAGTGTATGAAGAACATACCTTCAAACTACCACAGAGGGTATCTCAGAGATCGACTGCCCAAGTTTGAATCCCAGCTTGAGCCTTAGCTGTGTGACCTCAGGCATATAACTTACTTCTCTGAGCTTCAGCCTCCTCCTCTGTATGGTGGGCACATGGCAGGCACCTGCTTTACAGGCTGGTTGCGAGAATCAGAGTTGCAATATGGAGAGCAGTTGACAGACAGCACAAGCACACTGTAAACGCGAGGCTCTAAGACAGGGCAGTGCAAGTGATGCAGGCATAAACGTTCGCTATTATTATCACCAGGGAAGGATGAGAGCCACCATTAAGTTGGGCAGAAGGAGACGATTTAATGAAACGAGAGGGTCTATCCAGGAAAGAATGCAAAGTGAAAAGAAGCATGTGCAGGAAACCTCTTCAGTGCCATCCTAATTTTATAAAATGTGTCCGTGTTAGCAATGCAAGGGAAATAACGGGAAGGAGTGAAGTCAACTGTCACCGGTGCGAGATAATGGAATGGTTGGTGATTATGTTCTTTTTGGTGATTTTCCGCATTTTAAACAAAATCACCAAATTATATGTTATAATGACTGGAGTGGTTAGGGCATGAGCTGAACATGTTTTCAATAAGCTGTGGTGCAGAGCAGAATGCTGTGGTCCATGGGGTCCCCACCTCTTTTTTTTGGGGGGGGGGTCCTTACCTCTTGTGAGGGAACTAGCTGCCTTCCAGGTCCCAGGGAAAAGGTGTCAAGGAACTTGCAGGGGGAGGGGAGGAGGCAGATCATGAAGGAGAGAGCAGTCCTTGAAGAAGGCCAGCATGAGTGTGTCAGGCTCCTTGGGTAGCCACATCCCTAGAACTAGCTACAAAAGGAAAAAGGATTCCTTGGGGTTGAGCAAAATTAAAAATTTGGGGTGCAACCCCTTAGTAACAACACACTTGGGTCAGGAGAACCCGGCTGAATACTAGGCTATCCATGGTCCCCTACCACAAAGACTGATCCAGAGGCCCACGGAGGAGGATATTCAGCTGACTGAGGGGGGCAATGAGGAATTGGGGATAACAACTCATTGTTGGCCCACTAAACAATGTAACTCATTATGGACAATAAAAAAAAGTTGGGAGTGCAAGTCATGCCATAAAGAAAGCAGAAAAAACAGGTGGGTTGGTGCACACCTGGTATCCCAACACTCGGGAGGCTGAAGCAGGAGGATTGATATGATTTCAAGGCCACCCTGGGCTACAAAGTGAGGCCCTTTGTTAAAAACAATAGAGAAAGAGAGAGAGTAAAAGAAAGAAAAATGTTAAGTTGCAAAATGAAAGAAGGTATTTGCAAGTGTATTTCCAGTAAAAGCTCACATCCAAAACGTCTAAAGGATATAACTCATTGGCATAAGCACAATTTTAACATTTTAAAATATGTTTATTTATGTAAGAGAGAAAAAGAAACAGAGAAGTAGGTAGAGAATGGGCATGTCAGGGCCGGTTGCCTCTGAAAATGAACTCTAGGTGCATGCACCAGTTTGTGTGTCTGGCTTTCCGTGGGTACTGGGGAATAATGTGGGTACTAAGGAATTGAACCCAGTCCACCAGGCTTTGCAAGCGAGTGCCTTTAATCACTGAGCCATCTCTTCAGCCCCAAAGCACACATTTAAAAAAACTTTTTATTGATAGCTTCCGTAATTATAGACCATAAACCATTATGATTCCCTCCCCACCTCCCCCATATCTCTTCCCTCTCTCATTAGTCTCTGTTTTGTTTCAGTATCATCATCTTTTCCTCCCAGATGTGTAGGTATTATCAGGCACTGAGAAGCCATGAATATCAAGGCCATTTTGTGTCTGGAAGTTTGCGTTGTAAGCAGTCCTCCCTTCCTTTGGCTCTTACAATCTTTCCACCACCTCTTCCTTAATAGACCCTGAGCCTCGGGAAGTGTGATAGAGATGTCCCGGTGCTGAACACTCCACTGTCACTTTTTCTCAGCACTATGGTGTCTTTTGAGTTATCCCAGTGGTCACCACCGTCTGAAACAGAAGCTTCTCTGCCCAAAAGTGAGAGTAGTGTAATTATATGGGTATGCACATTAAAATGCTTATAAGGCAGTTTAGTGGGCATATTATATGCATTTAGCCAGCCAACAGCAGGCATTACTCCCCTAGGACTCATGACCTCCCCCACCATAGACTTTTGACTACGTCTTCAGTACCAGGCATGTATTCCCTCCCGTGGAGCGGGCCTCCAGTCCAATTAGAGAGCAGTTGGTTCCCCCAACAATACACGTGCCACTATTGCCCCAGTTGGCCCATTTGGCCTGGCTGGTTAGTCTTAAGGCTTGCAAGGTCCACTGCTGTTCACCACCATTGATGACCTCTCTCCACAGGGCTGCAGGCAGCCATAGCTTTTCCCAGCTTTCTGTCAGCTGGTTAACAGGGAGGAGGTTCCCAGCTCAGCTCCAGCTTGATTTCTCAGTGCCCTGCAGCCCAAACATGTGTGGTCTTCAGCAATAGGGTCTTGTCATCTCATTCTGGTGGGCAAGCAAGACAATGGCCTGTAATACCAAAAACACGCATTTTCAAATGGGTGAAAATCCTGGATGGACTCTTCTCTATCAAGGACATCAGATGGCCAAGAAGCACATGAGAAGGTGCCCAGCGGATGATCGCTGAGAAACACAGATCAGAGGCACACTGAGGCACCGTTGCACACCACAGGAATAGCTGTCATCAAATGACCCAACAGTGAGTGTCAAAGAAGATGTGGAGATGGGGGAGGGGAAGAGCCCATGCCCTACTGGTGGGAATGCAAAGTGGGCAGCCATGTTGGAAACTACTGGGCAGTTCCCCTAAAAGGTAAAGCAGATGGACTGAAAGTCACTGAGAAATCAAGCTGGAGCTGAGCTGGGACCCTCCTCCCTGTTGGCTAGCTGTCAGAATGCTGGGAAAAGCTATGCTGCATGCAGCTTTATCAATGGTGGTAAACAGCAGTGGACCCTGCAAGTTTTAAGACTAGCCAGTGTGATGGTTAAGTTTTGTTGTCAACTTGACCTTTCAAGTAATCTTGGGTGGGTCTCTGAGGATGTTTACAGGAAGGCAGCCTCTCAGCAAGGGGCAGGATGTAAAGAAGCTCAAAGAAGCTGAAAGTAAGAGCTGGAGAGATGGCTTAGTGGTTAAGGTGTTTGCCTGCAAAGCAGAAGCACCCAAGTTCGATTCTCCAGTTCCCACATAAAGCCAGAGGCACAGAAGCTGAAAGTAAACATCCTTTCCTGTGTGGGCCATGCAGGAAGGAAATTTCAGAGACTCAGGAAGCCATTAAGTCTGGGACAGGGTTGCAAGACCCCACCCTAAGGCTATATAAAGGGGAAGAAATTCTCTCCCCGACACGCCCCCCCTTGTTCCCTGTTCTGTGTGTGTGGTGTAGGTGATAAGTTTTTCTCCATGCTCAGATCTGTGAAAGAGGGCCAGCCTCTTTCAATGTTATGGAACTTCCCCTCAATCTGTAGTTTCAATAAATACTTTCCTCCTCCAAATTTTGCCTGGTTTGAAGATTCATCCCAGTGGTGTGTGGCTGACTATGAGAGCCAGCCAGGCTAAATGTGCCAACTGGTGCAATAGTGGCATGTCCATTATGGGGAAAACCAACCACTCTCTAATTGGACTAGAGGCCTGCTCCACAGGAGGGAATACATGCCTGGTACTGAAGACCTAACCAAAAGTCTATGGTGGGGAAGGTCATGAGCCCTAGGGGAGTAACACCTGCTGTTGTCTGGCTAAATACATATATTATGCCTATGAAACTTCCCTCTAAGGAGTTTTTAATATTTATAGCCACATGTGAATGCCATATCACTTTTGATTAAAGAAACTTCTCTTTTTAGCTGGTGGTGACCACTGGGGTGACCCAAAAATCACTACAGTGCTGAGAAGAAGTGACAGTGAAGTGTTTAGCACTGGGACATCTCTTTCACACCTTCCAAGGCTCAGGGAACATTGCAGAAGAGGTAGCAGAAAGATTGTAAGAGCCACAGGAAGGGGAGGACTGCTTACAATGCAATCTTCCAGACACAAAATGGCCTTGATATGCGTGACCTCACATACCTGACACTACCTACCCAAGATCTTCATAATAGGAGGAAAAGATGATGTCATCAAAATGGGAGAAAGACTGGTTGGAAAGAAGGGGTTCAATGGAGGGTGGATTTGAGAGGGAGAGGATTGGGGTGGGGTGGGAACTATCATGGTTCAGTGCCTCTACTTATGGAAGCTGTCAATAAAAAGTAAATAAAAGGGGGGGTAAAGCAGAGATATGCCCAAGGAGATAGCAATTCCGCTCCCAGGTCACACTGGACAGATTAAAGTTTTATATTCACATAAAAAGTTGTGCACACTAGTTCAGAGTAGCCCCAAAGTACAAACACCCAAATGCCCACCATCTGAAGAACGAATGCACAAAACACAGTCTTCCAACACAGTGGGGTCTTTATTGCTTTTGCATGTGTGCATATGTGAATGTGGTTAGTGTGCATGTGTGTATGCATGTTCCTATGTGTGGGGGTGCACGTGTGTGTGTGGGGGGGTACTCATGCACTTGTATGTGTGTTCTTGTGGAAGTCAGAGGTTGACATGAGGTGTCAGCCTCAGTCACTCTCCACCTACTTTTTTGAGACAGAGTCTCAAACTGAACCTGGACTTCATGAATTGAGTTACACTAGCTGACCAGCAAGTCCCAAGGATCCTGTCTCTCCCTCCCCAGTGCTGAGATTACAGGCCTATGCTACCATGCCCAGTTTTTAAAAAAATATTATTTAAAAAAATATTTTGGCCAGATGTGGTGCCCATGCCTTTAATCCCAGCATTTGGCAGGCAGAGATAGGAGCATCACTGTGAGTTTGAGACCACCCTGAGACTACATAGTGAATTCCAGGTCAGCCTGGGCTAGAGTGAGACCCTACCTTGAAAAAACAAACCAAACCAAACAAAAACAAAACCCCCCACAATTATTTATTTATTTATTTGCAAGGAGAGAGGGGGGAGAATATGAATGGGTGCACCAGAGCCTCTAGGCACTGCAAACAAATTCCAGATGCATGCTCCACTTTGTGCATCTGGCTTTTTGTGGGCACTAAGGAATCAAACTCAGGTCACGAGACATTGCAGGCAAGTGCATAACCTGCGAGCTATCTCTTCAGCCCCCATGCCCAGTTTTTTTTTTTCCCATAGGTGTCAAGCACTTTGCCATCTCTCCAGCCCCAACAAAGGGATTTTATTCAGCCATCAAAGGGAATGACATCCGGACACATACCACAATGCGGGTGAATCTCAGCCACACTTTTCTAAGGGAGGGGAGCCAGATGCAAAAGGCTAGATGTCATCTGGTTCCATTTATATGAAATGCCCAGAATATGCAAACCCATGGAAACAAACAAACAAACAAAAAATGATGGGTTTCTGAGAGGGGCTAAAAGGAAAGGGAAGGAGATGGGCTGCTTGTGAAGACAGAGCTTCTCTCCAGGATGATGAAAGTGTATAGTGATGTGGAGGAAGGCTTATAGCTGTATGAATTCCTAAAACCATCAGGTTACACTCTAAGTAGGCAAGCTGTAGAGCATGTGAATTATAACTCAATACAGCGGTTTTGTCTTCCCCTGAAAGATCCAGAAGTCTCTTCAAATGCCAGAAAACTCAAAAGAATTTAGCCTCAGAGCATCGGTCATGCCTGATACAGTTCAGTAAGGGTGGACGATAGGACGAGAACTGGCTTCAGGTACTGATGGATCCAGGATCCGAAGTGAGTTTTCAATGCATGGATGAAGTCTACCCAACACATGGGCTGAGAAGGGAGATGTATGAGTGCTTTGCTTAGGAGGTCTGGGTCTTCAACACCCTGTTTCCCCTATGGGCTGTAAGAGGTGTGCAGGAGTTAGGTTCTGGAAAAGAAGAAAGGCCTCCCTTTGAAAGTATGTTTATTTATTTGAGAGAGAGAGAAAGGGTCAGACAGAAAGAGAATGAGTGTGGGTGATCCTGGGCTTCTTGCTACTGCAAACGAACTTCAGATGCATGTATCACTTTGTACATTTGGCTTTAGTAAGTACTGGAGAATGGAACCCAGGCCATCAGGTTTTGCAAGCAAGTGCCTTTAACTGCCCCAAACATGTTTATTAAGCATCTAATATGGCTGCACAATGAGTCTGGGAGTAGAAAGTGAACATACAGACCTAGGTTTTGCCCTCAAGCTCCTGTAGCTAATATTGACCTAGTGACAAGCCTACAGAGTCCCCTACACTATGATCCAACAGTCCAGGGCTATGGGAACACAGGGCAAGAGCAGGTGGAAGGCTGGGCAGCCTTTCTAGAGGAAGGGGTCACAACCTTAGACCCATAAGGATATGCCAGCAGACAGAAAATAGTATGGGAAGGCAGACCCACCTGAGCCATGGGATACAGAAACTGAATATAGAGGGGAGGCAGAGAGAAGAGGGCTTTGGTAGACACTCCATCTGTGTTGAGGGGGCTGGGTGTCATCCTGAGGTCAGAAGGAATGGACCCCTCCCTCCATGGGACAGGTGTGAGCCCCTCCTAACTACCTGCAGGCCTGATAGAACTGTTACATGCTGACCAGGCCCCTGTCTGCCACTGCCATTTCTACACACATCTCCCCAACTGTGGCACCTTCTCACCCTGCCCTTGACTCTCAGACCCATGCCCCACCCTGCAACAGCCTCCACTTCCCACAGTTCTTGCTTAGACTTGGCCTTTCCATGTCCCTAACGGGCCCACAGACTCCAGCCTTTTCCTGTTGTCTACCTGCTCAAGAATCTTCTGTGAGGACAGACAGATCCCATAAACACGGACTCTCCCCTTGATCCTCCCCCAGCATGGGTGCTTGTCCTCAAAGTGATGGCCTGGGAGCTGATGGGAAAGTGCTGGGCAGGGATGCTTTTCCTCAGATGTCTTTATGTGTCCCACACACCATCTGCTGAGCAGGATGGGTGAGCAGAGCCCCTGTAACGTTCCCCACTGCCCGTACACCAGGTCCCCAAGGAGCCTGTTGGTGATCTCATCTGGTGTCAAGCAAGGCTGAAACATAGGTCAGAACTAGCAGTAGCTTCTGAGTGTCTGCAAAGCACCTCAGGCTACACCCTTTGCAAGCTTTGGTTCAACAAATGTTCAGGCCATGCAGGCTGCTCACTCATTGATGCCTTTGTTCACTTACCATTTCGTCAAAATCTTCTGCGGCAGACGTGGAGCTTGGTGCCAAGGGGGGGTGGTGGTGGAGGCACCTGACAGAGTCCACTCAAGTCGTCCTCTCTGCTCCCCATGTGAGTGGATGAGATCATGAATTAAAAGACAGACACACAGCAGAATGATCCAGCCACTCAGAGTGCTGACCAAGCTCAGAGAAAAGAGACCAGCCTGGCCTGGATCCCTGGCAGGGCCCAAAGCCAGTTGCAGCATGAGAATGTGTGTGGAGATGCGGAGCACTGGGCGAGAAGGTGACAGGAGTGTGTGTGTGTGTGTGTGTGTGTGTGTGTGTGTGTGTGTGTGTGTACGCTTGCGTATGGGTGGAGGCCAAAGAACAAACCTGGGTATTGTTCTTCAATCTCCCTTTTTTGAGACAGGGTTTCTCATTGGCTTGGAACTCAGTAATTACGCTAGACTGGCTGGCCAATGAGGTTCAGGGATCTTTCTATCTCTTCCTCTCATATGAATGCTACTCTCTTTTGGTTAAAGAAGCTTCTCTTTTCAGATGGTGGTGACCACTGGGGTGACCCAAAAGTCACTACAGTGTTGAGAAGAAGTGACAGTGGATTGTCACTTCTATTCCTCTATTCAAGAGTTGCCACCACTATGGTTTGAATATGGTTTGTGTCCCCTTAGGGATCCATGGTAGCTGAAGGCTTGGTCCCCACAGTGCTTTTGGGAGTAGTAGAGCCTTTGGCAAATGGAGCCTACTGGAAGGTCCTTAGAGATGTGACCTTGGAGGGGATTATAGATGTGACCTTGGAGGGGATTATGGGACCTCGGTCTCTTTCCCGATCATCATTACCACCTCTATAATCATGTTTGGCTCGGGAGCTCTTTCACGTAGAGTCAGAAGCCTCTGCCATAGTGTGGACCAGCTGAGCATAAAGCTCCTCTCTGGAACTCAGTTGATGCAGGCACCATGCTGTGGATCTTCTACACTAAATAAGCCTCTTCACGTGATGATGTTTGCTGCTGCCCCACCTCAGGTGTTTTGCCATGGTGAGAAAAAGCTAACTGATTAATCCACAAGCCAGAAAAGATCTAAATATCAACTAGTCATGGTGGAGTGGATGAGCAGTGTTTGGTGTGAAGCGAAGAAGACAGATGAACCACTAGTCACAACCAAGCACAGTGTCGGGCAACCAGAAAGGCACATAACATGATTCCATCCTGCTCAGAAACAAGCAGGAATGAACTGTGGTGCGCAGGAAGCACCAACACGGTTAAACGATAAAGAAAAGTAAAGGAGATCCGTCACAAGTTCGTGTCCACAGTTCTTTCTGGAAGAGGGGAAGGTTATGATTAAGGATGGGCCTTAATAAGCATAGGTAATGGTAGATGCTAGCTGGGTTCATAGGAGACAAACAGGCTTCTGAGGTGATAAAGGGGACTTTCTTTACATATAGGACACCTCCCTGGAGTTGCAGCCAGAAAATACCCCTGTCGTAGGATGTAAGCCCCACAAACATGGTATGAGAGACCAGCACATAGGGCACAGAACACCAGATGGGATCGAACTCAGGAGAGCTAGGTGGCCTGTGTGATTCTGTAAAAGGACACTGAAGTGAGGTCCCCTGCTCAGCCCCAAGCTCACCGAGACCATGCAGGGATGGAACTAGGTGCTTGCCTGGCATGCATAAGGTCCCAGACTCCATCTCCAGTAACAAAGGGGGTGGGGAGAGTGGCCACAGAATTCTGCATGCACCGTTTTTTGCTTCCTCCCCGGCTTTTGCTTTTAAGTTGCTGGGTGGTACTGTGTTTATAGCTTTGGCAAATTTCCTCCTAACTGCAATCAATACTGCCAGCCCTACTTTATGGAGAAAACGATTTCCAAATTGCACAAATATATCACTGATATCTGCACTCCAGATAGCAGAGCTGATCATTTCCAGAGCGACCCTGGCCATGGGAGATGAGAGGGTGGGGGTAGGGGTCCTCTGGGAGCAGGGAAGGGATTGCAGAGGGAAGAGTAACTCGTGGTCAGGGGTAGAATGGACCACCCAGTAAAACCCATCACCAATTCCCAGCAGGAGCTTGCGGCCCATCTAAATGCTGCAAGAGCATTGTTGCAGAGTCAGCAAAACCAGGCAGGAAATAAAAATGGAAAAAAAGCAAGCACGACCTGTTATGGCAGAGGGGACAGCACTGTTTTTCCCCCAACAGTGTTTAGTGGGTGCAGGATGGGGGCTGGGCGTCCTGGTGGGAATTCCTGACCTCCTACAGGCAGCGCTATGCCCCATGTGCTTACTGAGTGCGAGTGACCTGGACCTTGAATTCTCAAGGCAAACCCTATGGAAACTGTTGTTCTTAGTTTACAGCTCAGAGAACTCAGCTCAGAGACATGAAGTGACTGCCCAAAGGCACACAGCCTGGCAGCCCTGAAGTCAGGATTTGAGCCCAAGTCTTGTGAGGACTAGTAGGTGGCCCATTTGCCCACATATTCACAATAAGTGATTTTCATTTACACCAATCAGACCGGAAATACTGCTTCCTACCCATTTAGATTGACAAAATAAAAGAAATAAAATCAGTGTGGTGAGACCCAACTATCAGTTGGAAGAGTGGGGCCCCCACCCCACACGTGCACACACGTAAGAGGTGCACAGCAGGCTGACTAGGTGCATTGCTCCAGGGTTTAGAGAATTGCTTTGTCAACTTTCAATAAAGTCCAAGATGTACTGCACCCCGTAAGCCCAGCAGTGGTCATTCAGAGAAACCTCAGGAGGGAAACTGCCAATCAGAAGTGGCAGCGCCCCCAATCCTTGGAGGGAGAGAGGTGACTGCTGGTGGTCTTCAGGGAAGGGGCTTTGTGCCAAAGGCAACGGATGGACATTCAAGAGAATGGGACCTCTTTAGCCAAAGGCTATTCTCCCGGGTGTAAGGCCCCTGGCTAAACTGAAGGCTCCACAGGCCCTGCACTGCGATTCTGCGCTCACAGCACCGCCTGTCACCACCTGCATTTCTATTATCCAGGGACCCTGGGCCGCTCCCCTCCCCAGTCCGAGTCACTCCCTGCTGCTGTTTGCTGCCCGCATTCCGCGAGGGCTGGGGATGTGGGCTTCTGCCAGCGGATTGAAGGTCCAGGAAACGCATTTTAATTGGTCCCAGGACGGTCGGATCCAAGAATCAGACATCATCTTTTGGGAAGTGGTGGGGGTGCGTAGAGGGTCACCTAATAACTGCAACCTCAATTTGCTCCCTCAAAACGCGACCATTCCGGAGTGCGGTGGGGGGGGGGGGAGAAGGACAGAGGGACAGACCTGTTAGCTAGGGCGAAGTGCGCACGGAATTTGGGTGACTTTGATCCAAGATGAGTACATGAGGCCCAACTTTCACTTAATCTGTGTTTGTGGAGGGGGGAACTGCCAAATATGTTTCCCGAGATGAGCGCCCCTACCCTCGGTACTTGGACCCCCAGCGGCCCGGAAGGAAGGAGTATTTGTCATAGGGGAAAAACCAAAACCACCTGTGGTTTGCAAAGAGCCTC
Organism: Zapus hudsonius; assembly: GCA_004024765.1. Classification (NCBI taxonomy): domain Eukaryota; kingdom Metazoa; phylum Chordata; class Mammalia; order Rodentia; family Dipodidae; genus Zapus; species Zapus hudsonius. Next base: position 13,601 of record PVHP010016228.1, on the reverse strand, counting down.
CCGGTTAAGTCGGGGGCTGGCGGTGCGTCTTCCAGCCCTGCGCGATGGGGTCGGCGCGGGCGAGCTCCGGGCTTCTCTAGGGACTGGCACGGGCTGTGGCCGCCCAGATCGCCGCGGCCTGCTCCGCCCGCTGCACTTCCAGGCTCCCGGGTGGTGGCCAAGAGCGCTCGGGGAGCTGGGCGCCTTCCCATTACGCAGTTCCTGTCCCTTTAAATCCAAGTGCTCCAAGGGGAGGTTGGGGCACCCAGGTTGAACCCCGATTTCCCGACTGGCAGGGGCGGGGGAGGGGGAGGGACAGTCGGGTGGGAGGGATCGGCGGCGCCCCCGGGGTCCCCGCGTGCGCGCTCGGCCAACCAGCCGCGCCCCTCTCCGGGCGTCCGCGCGCCAGGGCGGGGGGCCGGCGCGGAGACGCGCGGACGGACGCGCGCCTCTCCAGCCTCGCCAGCCAGCCGGGCCGGAGCGCACGCCGCCGCCGCCGCCGCCGCCACCACCGCCGCCTCCTCCCGAGCCCGCCGCATTGCTGCTACCGCCGCCGCCGCCGCCGCCGCCGCCCCGCGCCCGGCCCGCGGCCCCCAACATGGTGCAGCCGCCCGCGCCACCACCCGTGCCGCCGCCGCCCGCGGGCCCCGCCGCCGCCGTCGCCGCCGCCCTCGGGTGCCCGCAGCGCGGCAGCCGCAGGTGGGGGGCTGCGGCCCGGGCCTGAACGCCGCGCCCCGCGCCCCGCCGCCCTTCCTCCCTCCCGGGGCGCGCGGCGAGGGGCACTTGCCGCTGAGGTGGAGCCGCGGGCACCAGCCGCGGCGCTCTGCCCCCTCCCGCGCCCGTCCCCTCCCCCGCCCTCCTCCCCGCCGGTCCCGTCTCCAGCGGGAGCGCGAGACGCTGGTCAGGCTCCGCGGCGCAGCTCGAAAATGAATAATCGCCCCCGGCGGACTTGAGAAGCCGCCGCCGCCGCCACCGAGATCCGCGCGCGGGGTCGCGTGCTTCCTGCATCCATCCATCCTCCCTTTAAAAAGCAAATCAAAACAAAACAACAACAAAAAAAATAACCCAGCCAGCCAACCAAGACTCCGGTTTGTTGATCGCCTTATCTTCTTTTTTTTTTTTAAATTTTTTTTCACCGCTTGCGGGATTCGCAAACCGCGTTACATGCATGTCCAGTGGGGGTAGGTTTAATTTTGACGATGGAGGGTCCTACTGCGGAGGCTGGGAGGACGGCAAGGCGCACGGCCATGGCGTCTGCACCGGCCCGAAGGGCCAGGGCGAATACACCGGCTCGTGGAGCCACGGCTTCGAGGTGCTGGGCGTCTACACCTGGCCCAGCGGCAACACGTACCAGGGCACTTGGGCGCAGGGCAAGCGCCACGGCATCGGCCTGGAGAGCAAGGGGAAGTGGGTGTACAAGGGCGAGTGGACGCACGGATTTAAGGGGCGCTACGGGGTGCGGGAGTGCACGGGCAACGGGGCCAAATACGAAGGGACCTGGAGCAACGGACTGCAAGACGGCTACGGGACGGAGACCTACTCGGATGGAGGTAGGTGCGGGGCGGAGGGGGGGCGGGCGCGCGGGGGAGGAGGGACCTTCCCCATCTCCCCCTCTTCTGTTTATTTCCGGGGAAGTTGAGCCTCGCCTTCCATCCAGTTGGGCCTTGGACATTTCCCGGGTTCCCTGGAGGCCTCAGTCACCCCTGGCCACAGGTTGCCCCACGCCTGATGATGGGGAGAATGCCCCATGCCAACCGAAGGGTTGCGGGTTCTCCATCGGCAGAGCCAGGGCCCTGTCGCGGCTGCTGAACCGAGTCTCAGCACGTCATGAGGAGCAGGCCAGAGACCTGCACCTGCCTGCAGAAAAGGCCAGGCTGTCCCCTTGGCCACCTCTGGGACCCACCGGGTGCTGTGCTGGAGGGGTCTGGAGACGGTTCCCTCCCTTCCCCTCCCCTCTGTGTTGCCCCTCTGATGTCCCAAAAGTCAGGCCCCAGCGTGGCTTCTTGTTTTCCCCGCGGTGCGGTGTCCAGGGCCTCCCTCAGTCCTGAATCAACCCAGGCCAATGGAGAGGGAGCACCGGCGGTGCTAGAGGCAGGGGGTGCCAACCAAACCAAAACAGCAAGGCAATAAACTTCTAGGTGGTTGGACACAGGCTGGCTGTCGCTGTCGAAGCAGGCTGCTGGAGGGAGGGAGGAAGGGAGGGAAGAAGGGAGGGAGGGAGGGAGGAGGCCCATCTGTTTAGCGGGAGCCCAGGAATCTCGCCTTTCACCGTTAGTTTAGGGAATCGCTCTGTGCCTCCGTTCTAAGATGCCACCACATTCAGGAAGCCTTGGCTGTGTTGGGGACTAGCTCCTGCTTGGACACGCAAGTGCCCGCTCCTCTGTGCTGCTGAGACTCAGGAAGCAGTAGCCTATTCTGGAAGTCAGAGCCCAAGCAGACCCCATCCTGGAAGACCCTCTTTCTTCAACAGGCACTCCTCCCTGGAGAGCAGATTCCTTGCCTCCCTCTGGGCCTGGGCAACAGGGGTGTTTTTTCTTTTTCTTCAGGCAGGGATACCTGGGAAGGGGACTGAGACACAGCAATGACTTGGGCTTCTGCCTGGAACAGAGCTCTTGAGTATGTGTGCTCTCCCCGCCTGAAGCCAGCTCCTGCCCCAAGCCTGCACCTGATCCCTGGCCACATCCAGGAGTGAGGAGGGCTGGAAAGTAATTATTATTTTGGCTTATGCAACTGCAAGGCAGGGTTCGTTATTACCCGAAGAGGAGGCGGAGTCTGGGCAGTTAATTATATAATGCTCCTGCCTGTCTGCGCCTTGCCCAGCCCTGGTCCCAGGCGGCCTTTTCTGTGCTGTTGTTGTTTTCCTGGAGATATTCTCTGACCCTGGCCTTCCCTGGCTTCTAGGCGTGGGCCTGTGTGTGTGTGTGTGTGTGTGTGTGTGTGTGTGTGTGTGTGTGTGTGTGTCTGCTCGCTCACTCACGAAGGCACAGTGAGGTCCCAGCAGCAGGTGTGGGTGGCCAAGGCAGGTGGGCGAGCAGCCTGGCACTCCCAGATGGGCTCTTTGGGAGCTTAGGGTAGTTGTCACCCCAGGAACTCTTGATAGACCACTCTGCAACATTCAAAAGCCAGCTCGCCACCCATGTAGGTTGGACACATGTGGACACACGAGGAGGAGAGGGTCCCACAATCTTAGGAGCGAGGCCCTGCAACAAGGTCTGCCCACTCCCCGTACTTCTGTCTCCAGTGGAGTTCTTTCCTTTTGTCAGTAAATGCTTATTGAGCACTTACTATGATCTGGGTTCTGGGAACCCAAAAGTGGGCAAAACAGACAGGGTCCTCATGGAGTTTCTGCTTAGGGGGGAAGGTGGTGGAGCTGCCTGGGGTTCAGGGCCTGATCTGCTGATGTGTACACATTCCCTGGATGACTTTCCTGGGGCTCTTGGCTTTCCACCAGCCACTCTCCAAGCCTGTGGCCTCCCCAGCATGTCTGTCCCACATCCTGCCTGATCTGTCCAGTGAGGCCAAGGGTCCATGCGCATCTGTGTCCAGGGTCCTTATCTCGGTGGCACAGTCTCCTTGTGTCTGGGGCCACGCCCCCTTGCTCCTACCCAACAAGGGCCTAAGGGAAACTCGTTTGCTTGGGTTCTCTTTAGCTTTGCTTAGATTCACTGAGTGAAGGGTGTGGGCTTCAGGCTTGGCTCTCCTCTTGGCTGATGACATAGAGTGATGGAAAGTTAGCTGACCCTTCTGTTCTGTAAGCCAGTGTGGGGTGTGGCCACCTGTAGGTGCAGGATGACACCATCTTCCTTCACCTGGTGAGCAGCAAGGGGTTCCGTTTTACTGGCAAGTGAGATCCTCTTGAGTGAACCTTTCAACTCCGTTCTGACTTTCGCTCTTACACTAGAGGTGGGAATTTGGGATGAGTATCAGGAAAACTCCCCAATTTTTGCCCAACGCCCAGTGCTGACTTGGGGAAACGGCAATTTTCATGAATAATGCAGAAACAGAAAATGTATTCTTGTATTCTGCATTTAGCTGGAATTGGTACGGAACCCAATTCGACTGGGGACACTTCTGCCAAGTCCTCTTCCACTCGCCGGCCCTCCTCCACGCACAGGCAGGCTGATGTGAGCCAAGTGGCTCTCACAGTCTGTACGTGAGGTCTGTGATGGGGTGGGGGTGGGGCACCAGGAGAACACACTTGCTAGGAGCTGACCACCTGGCCTTGAACACTTAAACTGACCATGCTCTGCTTAGTGACTTAACCTCTCTGAATTTCTGTCTTTTCATCATTCCGAAAGGATAATTCTGTGAAGCAAGGGTGATTAGGTGTGGATGGAGTATGTGGTTCTGCCAGAAGTCTGTTGGTATTCTTCGTGTAACCTACAATTCACATGATCTGGATGTTACTATTATGAGTATTATTGGAACCATCAGTTAGGTGTGATCATGGGACGCTTCCTGTGTACAAGCATGTGGTAAACCACTCACACCAGTAGAGTGTTGACTTTAAATTTTTTAAAAACTTATTTGCAAGCAGAGAGAGGATGGGTGCACCAGTGCCTACAGCCACTGCAAACAAACTCCAGATGCATATGCCACTTTATGCATCTGGATTTACGTGGTACTGGGGAATTGAACTCAGATTGTTAGGTATTGCAGGCGAGCGCCTTAACCGCGGAGCCATCTCTCCAGCCCAAGTGTTGACTCTTATTCCCATATTGCATGCTGGGAAGCAAAGACTTCAAGCCTGGAGGCCTGGATGGAGCCAGGATTTAGGCTGGGGTTTTCTAAATTGGCTCTTGATCACTTTGCCTCTCAGTAACATCCTGTAAACTGCCTGCTGTCCTCTCCTTCCACCACGCCTCTTCCCCTGGGATACAAACAGACACACGCTGCAGAAGCCTCTCACCCTCTGCCATGGTCTCACCAAGACCTCTGGACCCCTGTTGCTTTACTGCAGGTAAAAATGGCCTCCTCTGGGTGCTGTGGACCAAAAGTCACCCCCTCAGATAAGCCCTCCCACACCCAGAGAGAGAGATGAGTCATCTCACACCCCGGCCTCCCCACTCCCCATACGCGCAGGTCCCGTTCACCGGCCCAGATTCCACAGCCCACACACATCACACACACCCACAGTCAGAACTCAGATCCACCAGGGCGCCTGCGTGCACACACGCGCACAATACACCTGCCACCCGCAGATCTTCCTTCCCATCCCCAGAGCAGCCACGTGTATCTCCCGTCTTTGTTCACTCCCCCATCACCAAGGGCTGGGAGTCCCTGTCACCCTGTAAATAAATTCAGATGACAGAGGCTATGTCATGCTGTTGTTGCTTTTTGCAAGTGGAATAAACTGTCATTCAAGCAACATAAACATTTTTTTGGGGAGGAGTCTTTTCGAGACAGGGTCTCACTCCAGATCAGACTGGCCTGTAACACACTCCAGCCCCAGGCTGGCCTTGAACTCATAGCAATCCTCCTACCTCAGCTGGGACTAAAGATGTGTGCCACCACACTCAGCTTATAAACTATTTTTGGCAATACGACAGCTTGAACCCAGGGTCTTACCATGCAAAGCAAGCATTCTAACACTGAACTCCAGATCTGTTGTCGTTTCATTTTATTTTATTTTGAGACAGACTTTAGCTAAGTTTTTTCCAGGTTGGCCTTGAACCACTGATCCTCTCAGCCTCCCTCCTAAGTGCTGGGATTCCAGTCCCATACCACCACACCCAGCTAGTTACTGAAACTGTTGTTGTTGATTTGGTTATGACAGCATGAAGACAATCTTTTAAAATCCAGGTTCTTAGATGAAGGAGTCTCGGGCCGCCAATCATACACATACATACTTCACCAGTACGAACCCTGATCAGAAGTGAGGGTTCAGCCTCTGGGATGCAGGCGTTTTCTCTGAGATTCTCTTGCAGCCACTTGGAGGGGGGTGGGTGTTGAGAGTCTCCTTAAGGTGAAAGGAGAAAGGAAAAGCAAATGACTAGTTCTCTGTTGCCAATTATAGCCGAGAAAGAAGACTTAGTGAAAAACATTCCCTCTCCCACCTCAGGCGCAACTGCTTGGCTGGCTGACATGGTGGGCCTCAGAAAGCAAGGGTCTCGAGGGGCCACAGCCTTCAAGAGCAGAGCCTAGAAGCGTGTTAATGTCACTGATCTGAGGCCGGAGAGGGTTCAGTTCCATCCTCTCTGAGGACCTGGACTAGACACCAGAGGGAGAAAGTACCTGAGTCAGGTGAGGACCTCTCTGCCTTCCTTCCAGACTTCCTCAGTTTCCCCATGAGCTAGTAATTTTGTATGTTCTTAAATGTCTGAAAGCTATTCAGAGGTGTGGATATAGAAGACAAGTATTGTATACATACACATTCTACCCAGTTTGTAGGTCCCTCGTGTGTAAGAGGCCACTGTGGATACAGTGATGCCTGGGGACCTGGTTTCTTTCTTTTTTTTTTTTTTTTTTTTTTTTTTTTTTGTGGTGGGGTCTCACTCTTGTCCAGCCTGATCTGGAATTCACTGTGTAGTCTCAGGGTGGCCTTGAACTCACGGCAATCCTCCTACCTCTGCCTCCTGAGTGCTGGGATTAAAGGCATGCGCCACCATGCCCGGCCTGGGACCTGGTTTCTTATGGTGTTTTTTTCTTTTTTTCTTTTTTGAGATGTGGGTCTCACTATATAGACTTGGTAACATTCACTATGAATTTAATGTTGGCCTTGAATTCACAGCAGTCCTTCTGCCTCTTTCAAGCAAGCCTTTCAAATGGGAGGGCTTGTTTTAAAAAGATTAATTTATATTTGTGTGTGTGCATGCCAAGGCCCTGCCTGGCATTGTCACGGAGGAGAGTTGGAATTGCAGATGCACACACCACATTCCTATGGCTTTATGTGGTTGCTGGGGAATTGAACCTAGGCCAGCAGACTTTTCAATCAAGTACTTTTAACTGCTGAGCTTCCCAGCCTCTGTTTTTTTTTTTTTTTTGAGATAGGGTGTAATGTAGTTGGCTGGCTTCCAACTTCATGTATCTAAGGATGTCTACTTCCTAAGTGCTGAAATTATAGGCACGTGCCCCTATTCCTGGTTTATGCTGTGATGGGGATCGAACCCAGGGCTTTGCCCATGCTAGGCAAATACTCTACCAACTGAGCTACATTCCCCAGCCCATGATCCTGCATTTGATTTGAACTGGGACAACTTTTGTGGGGAGGAGGTCACCCAAGGTCCAGTCAGCACCTTGGATAGCGCTTCCACAGCATCCGGGTTGCAGGGGCTCAGATGTCTACGACTTCTTTGTGGCAAACCCACTGGGCTGTTAGTGACCCCTGACCTTGAACTCTCCCACATGCTTGGCTTCAGAGGCCTGCCTACCTCACTCAGTGGTCCATGCCCCCAAGAAATGCCACTACACAGGATTCTGGCCTGTCTCAATGAACACTGTCCTTTTTCTGGAAAAGTTGAGCCTTATGGGTGTAACTCCAGGTCCCATCACCCATGAGCATCTTCCAGCGGATGGAGGAGGGCTTGGGGTAAGGCTTCAGGAAGACTTTCCAACTTGCTCACAGCGTCAGATTGTATGGTGGGTTCCCGTGCAGCAGAAGGCATCAAAAATGATGGTTTTGTCTGGGGTGGCCATGAATGAAGAACACATGTTGTTCTTCCTCTTTAAATTGGCATTCATAGATCAATCATCTAGACCAGTTGTGGCCAGCTCAATGGCCACTCACCACATATGAATGCTGGTAGTTAAACTCAGCTCATCGGTCGCACCAGCCATAGTGAAGGTTGTCAGTGGTCACAGAGGGCAGTGACTGCCTTTAGTTTATGGCACAGAGATGGACTGTTTCATATGCCACCGCAGAAAGGCCTGTTGAACATGGTGGCCTGGAGTGTACACCTCATGCAGGAAGGGATGTGTGTCAGCGCTGGTCACTGCTATTTGGCCAGGGACACTGAAATAGTGTCAGCTTGTAGAGGTCGCTCGATAAATATGTGTCCAGTGAGTGAACTCTGCAAATGCAGGCGATGATGTGTGGCACTCTCAGACACTGTCATTGTTCCAAATGCTCACTGAGAGAAGCTCAAAGGGATGTGTCTCCTCAAGATGTGTGTCCACAGGGCTGCCTCATCTTTGATCTCTATTAAATGCTGTAATCCTTGGTGTGGGCTTTGGGGTGTGTGTGTGCGTGTTCATGTGTGTGAGTACAGGTGCACACACACCATGGCATGTGTGGAAGTCAGAGGACAACTTCTGATGTCAGTCCTTGCCTTCCACCTTCTTTCAAATCTCATGTTCATTGCTGCATTTACCTGGCCGGCGTGCTTCCAAGTGATTCCCCAATTTCTGCCTCCTTTCTTGCCTTTGACACACTGGGATTACTGGTGCCTGTGCTAATGCCTTTTTTGCATTTACCTGTGTGTAGTATGTGTGATTATGGTGTTCACTTGTGTGTGCAGGTGTCCGTAACCCATGCACATACACCCGAAGGCCAGAAAAGAACATTGGATGTTCTTTTTGTCATCCTCATGTTTCCATGAGACAAGTGTCTCTCTGAACTCAGAGCAACTGTTTTTGGTAAGTCTGTCTGAGCCCCAGAAATTCTCTGGTCTTTGCTCTCCACAGGACTTGGTTAACAGGCGTGTGTGTCCACACCCAGCCATTTAAGTGAGCACTGGAGAATTAACTCAGGGAAAACTAGGCTCTCTCAGGCCCTCATGCTTGCATGGCAACTTCTTTTTGCCTGCTGAACCTTCTCCTCAGCCCCTGGCTTTTTTTGAGGCAGGGTCTTACTGTAGCTCAGACTGACTGCAACTCATTCTGTAGTCCCAGGCTGGCCTTGAACTCACAGTGATCCTCCTACCTCTGCCTCTCAGGTGCTGGGACTAAAGGTGTGCACCACCACACCCAGCTTGCTTTATTTCTTAATGTAGGTTCTTAGGATTCGAACTCAGGTACTTATGCTTGCATGGCAAGTACGTTATCCACTGAACCATCTCCTTATATTCCTGATCCCTCCATGTGCTTTGTTACTGGCGTTGTTGTTTGTGAGTGAGCCAGCGTCGGACACAAGGAAGATCGCAGTGTGGATAAAGTGAAGAGCGGTGATAACAGTCTAAGGATTTGATGTGATCACTAGAGGCAATTCTAGCCAGCATTGAGTTGGTTGTTAAACCAACCACCAACCAGCATTGAATTGGTAGGTCACCCAAGGTCCCTTCAGCACCTTGGAGAGTTCCCCTACGGCTTCTAGGTAGCTGGGGCTCAGATGAGATGGGATTTGAATAGCTCTCTGTCCACCTGTGTGAGGACCATCTCCTTGGCTGAAGGCATCTGGTCAACCAAGAAGTGCTCGCAGAGTTTCCACAGTGTTCACTACACAGTGACAGGGACGTTTGAGTGGGCCTCAGAGTCAGCCTCCACGTGGTAGCTGAGCACTGGCTGTATGCTGTACACGATTTGCAAAAACAACAACAAAAAAGAACAAGAAATAGGGCGATCTCGCTGGGTGTGGTGGTGCACTCCTTTAATCCCAGCAATCAGGAGGCAGAGGTAGGAAGATTGCCATGAGTTCAAGGCCAACCTGAGACTACAAGGTGAATTCCAGGTCAGCCTGGGCTAGAGTGAGACCCTAAAAAAAAAAAAAAGAAGAAGAAGAAGAAAGAAAAGAGATAGGGTGATCTGACTTCCTGAACATGGATATGAGATATTGAGAGGTTGGGGATGATGAAGGGGGGGTCCCACAGTTGAGAATATGCCCTGAAAGAGCCATGAGACTCCCCAGAACTAGGTTACCTGAGCTGGGTCTGGTAAGGTGTGCATGTCAGCTGTTACCCCAAGACTGGAACTTTGTGGAGATTGTCTTCTGCCTTTACCTCAGTTTCCCATGACACTTGCAAGTTTCTTCCTCCATGGTGGTTTGAATGTGAAAACCTCCCCCCCACAGCCCCCCCACAGCCTCATGTATATGTGATTAAGCCTCATACTCAATCTCTAGCCGGTGACAGTTTGGGAGGTGAGCCTTGGTGGAGGAGGTGTGTCACATAGAGCAGGTGTGTCACATAGGCTGCCCTTGCCATAGATGGCTCATTCTTGTGACTACCTCCCAGCTGATGCGATAAGATATGATGCCCAGCCTCTGCTCGCCAAGACACGATGAAACTTCCCTCGAGACTGTAAGCTGAATTAAACGCTTTCCTTCAACTTTTGCCTGGGTGTTCGGTCCCAGCAACTAGAAGGCAATTGCATTCAATGCAGTTATAGGTGGTCAGGATGGCCTCCCTGGCACTCTCTCCAGAGATGTGAGACACAGTGTATCCTGATTGCAGGGTGTGAGCCTGCCACTGTCTGCTAGTCTAAGCCAATGCATGCATCAGAACCATCTGGAAGGGATATCAGAACGCAGATTGTCAGCCCTCCTGAATTTCTCGACCCAGAATATCACATCCAAGAATGTATACTTCTTACAAGGCTGCTGTTGGTCCAGGGAGAACCACAGCTCTGGTTAGTGCCTCCCAACTCTACTGCTCCTTAGAGTCACTACTTTTGTACATCTTGTAGCATGCAGGATCTCAGGACCCACTACAGACCTGTGGGACACGAGCCTTGCCTTGTGTGCTCATGAGGTGACCCGGTCAACTGGTACACCCACAGCCACTATAGCACATTGGTTTTTGTTTGATTGATTGTTTGTTGTCTCAGCTGTGTTCAGAATATATCTGGGGTGCTTTTTAGGAATGCTTCGAGGGGTGCTGGTGGAGATAGTCTAGGGGCAGCTGGACACTGGGATTCTTTGTGAACTCTTTAGTGCTGCTAATCCCCAGCTCAGGGGAGACTTGCTCGTCCAAAACACTGCAGCTGTGCACCAGAACCCTCAGAGAGCTTCCATCCCTGGCGGTGCCGGGGTCATTCAAAGCTTCTGACTTCATATACTTTGACAGTGACATCCCGTCCTGGTGTTTGAGAAAAGCAGGCAGGCCCGAGGATGGCTAATGCAGAGAGTTTTGAAATTCTGAGACACGTGGCTCAGGAGGTTGCTATAGTGCTAAATTTAATACGAGCAAAACATACTAGAGACTCTCCAAGCACAGTGACCGTCACTCCAGCAAGGATGGCATTCTTTATCTTTCTTCATCTTCAGGTGGCCTTCGGGTGGTTAATTTCTGATTGGTTGGATTGGGAAACACTTAGGACATTAATGAGGCACACCTTTGGGCATGTCAGTGAGAAGCTTTCGAGGAGAGAAAACTCACCCTGAAGTGGATGGTGCCATCTCACCAGCTAGAGACTGAATAAAAAGGGAAAGGGGGCTGGAGAGATGGTTCAGAGGTTAAAACCACTTGTTTGCAATGCCTGGTGTCTGGGTTCGAATCCCACTACCTACATAAAGCCAGATACACAAAGTGGTGGTGCATGCAGAGTCTGGAGTTCATTTGTAGAGGCTGGAGGTGCTGGCGTGCCCAATTTTTTCATTCTCTCTCTCTCTCTCTCTCTCTCTCTCTCTCTCTCTCTCTCTCTCTCTCTCCAAATACATCAATAAAAATGGGAAAACGTGTTTTTAAAAGGGAAAAAGGAGCCAGGCATGGTGGCGCACGCCTTTAATCCCAGCACTCGGGAGGCAGAGGTAGGAGGATCACCGTGCGTTCAAGGCCAGCCTGAGACTACAGAGTGAATTCCAGGTCATCCTGGGCTAGAGTGAGACCCTACCTTGAAAAACAAAATAAATAAATAAATATAAAAAATAAAAAGTTTAGCTAGAACTGGGCAAGGTGGTCCACACCTTTAATCCTGGCACTCGGGAAGCAGAGATAGGAGGATTGAAGTGAGTTTGAGGCCACCCTAAAACTACAGTATGAATTCCAGGTCAGCCTGGTCTAGAGCGAGACCCTACCTTAAAAAAAAAAAAAAAAAAAAAAAAAAAAAAAACTCAGCCAGGCGTGGTGGTACATGCCTTTAATCCCAGCACGTGGGAGGCAGAGGGAAGATTGCCATGAGTTCAAGGCCACCCTGAGACTACAGAGTGAATTCCTACCTTGAAAAACCAAAAATAAATAAATAAATAAATAAAATAAAATAAAATAAAATAAAAAAGGGAAAAAGTAGAAAGTCTGCTGATCATCAGCGTTCACCTCTCTGCTTCCTGGTCTGCTGAGATGTGAGCAAGCAACCTTATGCTCCTGCTTCCTTGGCTGTGAGCCGCTCCCCTGCCACGCCTTCCCTGCCACAGTGCATGCACTGTACCCTCAAACCACAGGCCAAAATAGGCCCTTCCTCCCCTCAGTTGGCTTGTCAGGTGGTCATCGTGATGAGTAAAGTAACTAATACTATCACTGAGTGTAGGGCTCAGTGCGCGTTGGGATGAACTCAAGGTCCTCAAACCAATCATGCCCTGGAAGATCCTTTAATAGGTTCTGTGATTGGGACACATTTTTTTGAGGGACTTGCTTGACCCACCAAACATCTCACCGACTCCAGGGAGAAAGAGTTCCTGTGCACATGCAGGAAGGGGTGATGCCTGCTTCATTCTGCATACTGTCCTGGGTATTTTATCATAGAGGCTCTTTCTTAAAATAGTACTTTTATGGTGTTGGGGAGATGGCTCAGAGAGTACAGTTTTTGCCGTGCAAACATGAGGATCTGAGTTCAGATCCCCCAATACCCACATAAAAGCTGCATATGGAAGGCGTGAGCCTCGGCCCGGGGGCACTTGCTGGACCGACAGACGCACACAGAGGGACAGACGGACGGATGGACACAGACAAGCGGACGGGGACACACAGACACTGATGGACGGACAGATGGGGACAGACGGACGGATACGGACAGACGGACACAGAGGGACAGACGGACACAGACAGACGGACACAGACACAGGCAGACAGATGGACGGACACAGACGGACGGGGACAAATGGACACAGACATACAGGGACGGACAGACACAGACAAACGGATGGACACAGACGGACGGACACAGAGGGACAGATGGACAGGGACGAATGGACACAGACAGACGGGAACAGACAGACACAGACGGACAATGGACTGGCGGACCCTGCTCAGGACGGCTCTCTGTAGGAAAGAAAAGGCCTGACTGAACTGTCCAGGCCTCCAGATGGAGTTGATCCCGCGGCAGCTATCACGCTGAAAGGGATAAAGATGCACCCGTGGTAGCGCACGCCTTGACCTCAGCACTTGGGAGACCGGCAGGACCATGGCTGCAAGTTCAAGACTAACCTGGTCTGCGTAGCTAGTTCTAGGACAGCCAGAGTTACTTACAGAGAGAGACCCTGTCTTCAAAAAGTGAAAACAAAACAAGCAGAAAAGAAGGCTGGAGGAGAGGAGATATTCTGATAGTGTGAAAATGGGTGAACGGGAAACCCTGTAGTCTCTGCCTCCTCCATAGTACGTTCCTCAGGTTCCTGTGGGGAATGTGGGTGCTCCTGCTGGGGTCTAGCCCCTGTCTGCCTGGCCCCCATCTTGTTCATGGAGTCTTTAGTGAGAAGTCACTGCTCCTCCTTCCCCTCTGGTCCTTACCATCTCCCGAAATGTTGTGCATCTCTTTGCAATTTCTTTTTTTAAATATTTTATTTATTAATTTTCAAGCAGAGAGAGAGAGAGAGAGAG
>PVHP010016227.1:0-36069 GCA_004024765.1 Zapus hudsonius | reverse complement strand
GGAGGAAGGAAGGGAGGAAGGCAAGCATGGGAGAGCAGAACAGTCCACATCAAACCAGAAAAGAGAGCCATATGCTGGTTCTCACTCTAGCTTTCTCCTTTTCCCACTTTACCCCCAGCCTAAAGTACAGCACTGCCTAGATTGAGGGTGAATTGTTCCCCCGTGAGTTAATACCCTCTTGAATGGCCTTCACAGGCACACGCACAGGTGGGCTTCACCAACCCTGGCGATGACTTTATGTGCAGTAAAGTCAACAGTGAAGACTAACCATCATGGATGCCCTGGTACCCTCTGGTCAGTTCACCCAGTTCTCCTGATGTGCTGTATGTACACCCTCCAAGGTCAACAATTCCAGTCTCCACTGGTCCACAGTTCTGCTTTCCACCATGTTAGTTACCTGTGATCTACTGTGGTCCAAAAGTATAAAATTAAAAAATTTTGAAAATAAAGTATTCAGAAGTTTTAATTAATTTTCATTATGGTATAGTGTTACAATTATTCCATTGGTGGTTATTATCAAGTATCCACTGGAGGTCAGAGAATAACAGTGTGGGGGGGGTGTAAAAAAATCTAAACATCTGTTAACAGAAGAGTGGATGAAAGACTTTAATATAGCTGTATGATGAATATTACTTGTAGTCAAAAATGAATGGACCAGAATTACAAATATTACATGACTAATTCTCAATAATGTTGAAGACAGAAAAGCAAGCTGCACATTAGTAAAATTACATTTGGGAGGGAAGAAGGAGGCTTAAAAGACTCAGGAAGCTATGGAAACTTAAAAGGCTCAGGAAGTCCAGAAAGTTACACAATTCAGAAAACTCTTGTCTAAGGTTATATGATCATCAACTAAGAGAGGAGACTCTTTGGTGGAGCTGCCTCCAAGGTTGTCATTTTTATGAGTCATCCCCCAATGCCTGGGTAGGCCCTTCAGTGACTCTGGTGCCTTGATTCACCCATGTTTCTCTGAATAAGCCCTCACCCATGCTCCTATAAGTAACTCCAGTAAATGCCTCAGTTCACCATGCTGCTAGATGTGGGTGGAGTCATCTCTTTGGTCTTTTGTTAATGCCCTATCTGGGATGAATAGACATGTTCCCACCTCCCCCAGGAAAAGTCATGCAACTGTGCAGAAACACATATTTAGCAAAGTATAAAATTATAAGTGTGCAGAGCCGGGCGTGGTGGCACATGCCTTTAATCCGGGCACTCAGGAGGCAGAGGTAGGAGGATCACCATGAGTTCAAGGCCACCCTGAGACTGAATTCCAGGTCAGCCTGGACTAGAGAGAGACCCTACCTTTAAACCAAAAATATAAAATAAAATAAAATAAAGTTATAAGTGTGATGATAAACTCCAAAAGAGTGATAAAGGCAGGGAAAGAAGATAAGACTGGGGGAAGTGTACAGTGTCCAAAGAGCTTTGATTGAAACTATCACATTTTTATTTAAAGGATCTGAAGCAAAGAGGGCAAAAAAATGACAAAACAGAGTAGTCAACAAATGGATGTTCCTTATATTAACCTCTCCATGTTCCTTTATTCTTAAAATAATTCACTATAGTAACATTAGAGAGTTCATGTAAAAGGGTTGGGCATCATTTGTGTTCTATGGAGCAAAAAACAAAAAATACAGAAGTGGTCACAGGCTGGAACAAACTTGGATGTTACTCCCCAAACCCTTGCATGTGTGACCATAAGGAAAAGAGCTAAGGTGGTGTATGAACTCACAGAGCAGCAGGCCTTGAATCCAGGCCAGGGATGATCCTTCACCCTGTTCCCTGGGTTTATGAATAAGACTGGGCTCTTGGTTTCTCTCATCGTCCAAGGATGGAAAGACAGGGAGGGTCCTATAGAGCAAGTAGTGGACATCGACTGGCAAGAGGGGCCATGAGTAGTAGGGGAGAGAGTCTAAGCCTGTGAATAATTGATCAGTCTGACAACACCTGGTCCCAGCCACCAGTTCCTTCCCTCACTGAGCTGTTGGCCAAAGTGACCCATGAGGTTCCAAAAACAAGACAGAATTCTGTCAAAGCTCTTGAATGCCCTCCCCAGGCCTGAGGCAAAACCCTGTTGCTGAAGAAACCACAGAATGCCATCCATCAGCATTGAGAGACCCTTCGAGGTCTGGAATGGTATCCAGCTCCCAGATGGCAGTTAGTGTAGTGCTGTAAGGCACTGCATAAGCTGCCAGGGGAAGCTGACCAATGACAGCTGGAGTAAACAGAGACCACTGGCATGAAACACAGTCTGCAGCCATGAGTAGGCTGACCACACCTCCTACTGGGAGAGAACAGTGAACCAAGAAAGGAGCATTTGTGCAATGGAGGAGTCTAGGCCTGGGGGAGACAATCAACAGCTTTTAAATTCGGCCAAACATTCCACTTAGTGAGGGGGAGCCCTTGACTATAACTGGGGACTCAGGGCGATATGCACCGGATCCCGCACTCTTGGGCTCCCAAGATAAAATGCACTATGGGAGCAATTGACAGGGAGGCTACTAAAAATAGAATCTAGGTAATCAGGAATTGTGTATATTCATTAACCTATACTGATCTCACTCTCCAATGGTGATTGTGTTTGTATTTTTCAGGATTCAGTGAGAGAGTTGTGGCCCATCTAACCCTACCAACCGACTGTAGGCCGATAGCTGAGATCCTGGCAAGAGATGAGCCACCACAGTCATATTGTGGAGGATCCATATGGAACCCCGCAGAGAATGACGGGATGAACAAGGGACCCACAGCCACAGCCATTCAATCAACACAGGATAAGCCAGTGAGACAGAAACCAACAATTTCCGACACAAAGACCCCTAAGTTCTCAACATTAAAGCAGCCTTAATACTCACCCACCATGACTCAGGGAACTGAGCGGAAGAGGGGGCGGAAAGATTGTGAGAGCCGTGGTAGGGGAGAATATCCAGAGGTATGATGCCCCTGAGTAACAACATACTAGGTCTAGGAGAACCGGGCTGAATACTAGGCTATCCATGATTCCTTGCCCCAAGGACTGATCCAGGTGGCCCACAGAGGAGGATATCCAGCTGATTGGGGATGGGGAGGAGGGCATTGGGGAATTGGGGATAACAACTCATTGTTTGCCCACTAAATAATGTAACTCATTATGGAAATATATATATATATATATATTGATATATAGAGACAGGGAGGGTCAAAGTGGAAGGCAAGAGTTGATACCCCAAAGTTGTCCTCTGACTTCCACACATGTGCTATGCTACATGCTACACACACACACACACACACACACACACCGAAAAAAAAAAGTCTCCAGATATTGTCCAGAATCCCTGGAAGTCCCTCAGTTGAGAAGCACGGATCTATTTTTCAATTCTACATTTAACTGGCACATAAATATATAAAAAATCAGCTGGATGTGATGGCATACACCTTTAATCCCAGCCCTCGGGAGGCAGAGGTAGCATGACCATGAGTTCAAGGCCACCCTGAGACTACATAGACTACAGAGTGAATTCCAGGGCAGCCTGAACTAGACCGAGACCCTACTCAAAAAAAAATTATATATATATATATATATATATATATATATATATATATATATATATATATATATATATTATATAGATGTAAAGACACACATCCATATGTATGCATGCATGCATGTATGTATGTATGCATATGATTGCTTCTGTTAATGTGATGCTAGATACATGAATGTTCAAATCAAGTCAAATATGTCTGATTCCTCAATCATTTCTTTTTAAAATATTTTTATTTATTAATTTGCAAGCAGAGAGAGATAGAGAGAAGAGAAACAGAGAATGGGTGCACCAAGGCCTCAAGCCACTGGAAGCAAACTCCAGATGCATGTGCCACTTTGTGCACCTGGCTTTACATGGTTACTGGGAGAATTGAACCTGGGTTGTTAGGCTTTGCAGGCAAGCACCTTAACTGCTGAGCCATCTCTCCAGCCCTCGCAATCATTATTTCTTTATGGTGAAAACAGCATTTTTTTCCTTTGAGCTCTTTGAAATAGCTAGTCAATAACTCTCGCTGATCATTTCCCTATTGTGCAATTGCACACTAGAAATTCTTGCTCCTAAATGTAACTCAGTAACCACTGGTGAACCGATCTCCCCTTTCCACTCTCCCCCAGAGATCCAGAGTTTGTCCTCCAAAATATCTCACTCCACACAAAGGATGGAATTATAAAACTAGATCCTTCCAGACCACACAAAAGAGGGGGTACAGACAACATTGAGGAATGGGAGCTTTCCTGGGGGGGGGGGAACTACTTACTGCTAATTGAATAAATGGATATATTATGCCCAACCAACTGCCTTCTAAATACTTATATTTATCCCCATATTTTCATGTTACTCTCACTTTGGGTTAGAGAAGCTTTTCTTTTCAGATGGCAGTGACCACTGGGGTGACTCAAACTCACAAAGTACTGAGAAGAAGTAACAGTGGAGTGCTCAATGCTGAGACGTTGCTATCACACCCTCTGAGACTCAGGGACCATTGCGGAAGAGGTGGTTAAAGAATATAAGAGCCAAAGGAAGGGGAGGAGTGCTTTGTAATACTGTCTTCCAGACACAAAGTGATTGTAGCAGTCATCACCCCATAGTGGCTGACATGACCTATACAAGACCTGCATACATAGGAAGGGGGAAATGATGACATCAAAACAGAAGAGAGACTAGTTGGAAAGAAGAATTGATTCAAAAGAGAAGGGTGGACATGAGGGGAGAGGGGCGGCTTGATTAGGACATTATGATCTTGGTATATTGTGTACGTGTATGGAGGCTGTTAAATAAAGTTAAAAGGGAAAAAAAGAATATATATAAATTAAAATATTTTTTTAAAAAAAGAGTAAGAGCTTTGACACCCAGTCAAGACTCACTACTGGACACATGCAAATCCCTGCAGAGAATGATTAAAAGCAGTAAGTATCCATTTGCTCATTCTATCAATAAGTATGTATCTAGTTATGGGTAACATTGGCCTCTGTGCTATACGTAGGTGACAGAAAGATTAAGAAGATAAGCAGAGTCTTCACCCTCACATGGCTCACCCTTCAGCAGGAAAGTACATCACACAATCAATTACAATAAAGGTGACAAGCAGCCGGGTGTGGTGGCGCATGCCTTTAATCCCAGCACTCGGGAGGCAGAGGTAGGAGGATTGCTGTGAGTTCAAGGCCACCCTGAGACTACATAGTGAATTCCAGGTCAGCCTGGACTAGAGTGAGACCCTACCTCGAAAAACCAAAAAAAAAATAAAAATAAAAATAAATTAAAAATAAAAAAATAAAGGTGACAAGGGTTACAATAGAAAAGAACAGGAGACTCTAAATGAATTTATAAGACAACTCAGAACTAAATGAATTTATAAGACAACTCAGAACTAGGAAAAGTTGTTTCCTGGAACTACAAAATCTTTGTCTAGCCAACAAGTCCAGTTGCCCCATCCAGCTCCCAAACTATTGGGCCCAGAAGTCCCCTTGCATCCAGAGATCTGGTTCCCACAGAAGTCACCCGGCACCAGATAGGTTTCGAGTGCTAAGGGTGTGTCCCGATCCAGTTGACTTTGCTCCCAGTTATAACTTTTGATTCCATTTGGAGCCAGCGGAGGCTGCAGGGTAATCGAATTAGGCAAATATTATGGGGAAGAAAATGGGCCTGTAAGTAGCTTAAAGTGATGGAAACGACCTGAAGGTGACCATGCAAATGGTCTGTATAATATCCTGTAATAACCCTGTCCAGGCAGCCCGAGGAGGCTGGCTTCCAATAATGAGGTGTCTGATTAGAATAATATTCAGTGGGAGAATGTGTGAGTGTCCGCATAAATCAGGCCTGGAGAGTCTCCCCAATTAGCCCGGAAGGAGACAGGCAAGGTGGGTGCCAACTAGGTACCCGGAGGCTGCCCGGTAGGCTGCAAAAGTGAGAAAGAAAACTAATCGTTCTTCTAAAATCCCTGACATTTTACAGCACTTTACAGTTTATAAAGCCTTTTCCAGGGCAACATTTCATGTGATCTTTACACAGTTGCTTTAAGAATTAAATGAGACATCTTCTCTTGGGAGATAACATTCTGTTTAGGGTGTGACTTTGAGCCCGGGAACCCAACATGGTGCCTATCACCTAATAGCTGTTCAATAAACAGAAGCCCTTGAGGATCACATAGCAGAGAGATGACCGTTGTCCAATCTTCTCTGCTTCCCTGATGATACCAGAGACATGAAGAGACTCCAGCCACCTTCAGAGAGCTTCCTTTCCCTACCAGCCAAACAATGGGGAGATATAGGCCCAGTTCTCAGCAGACACTGCTCAAGAGCATTCCTTGCCTTCTTTCTCCTCCCATCATAACTCCAGGTGACAGACACAGACAAAAGGTAGGATGTGTCAATGGGCAACTCATTTCATTCAGTAATTAGATATTGTACTATTCACTCATTTGTGTATATTCATACATAATATATCATTCATTAATATGAATTTAGAGCTATTGGATCCTCAATATGGACCTGAACCAGGGAATAGGAAATGGAAGAAGTCAACAGCACTGGGAGCTCAGATTTGGCAGAGGAAATGTAGAGGGGTGAGCTGGAAGTTAGAATTTAGATAATGCCCAGCAAAAATTCCAATGCACCCCCAAATTTAAGCAGTAACTTCCCCACATGGCAAATTAGCAGAAGGACCTCTGATCCAGGCCTTACGAAGGTAAGGACTTCCCCACCCCAGCTAAGGGGCAGGCTCCAGACTTTTTCTCTCATGAACCTCTCCTCATGATGGGAGCTCTCTATTATCTTTTCTTCTGCTGCTTATTTAGCTGAACTTAAGTTCTATTAAACTCTAACTTCCCAAGTGGTGGCTGGGTGGCCTTTCCATCCAATTCCCTTTCCCCTTAACTAATTAATCTAGAATAAATGCATAATAAGACTTATTTCTGTCCCTGTGTATAATTCTTTTACATTAGAGGACACGAGCTGGGGGGGGGGAAGAAATTCAACAGTAAAAACAAAATACAACTGTGCCAATGTTTCCCGTATCAACCTGACTTCTAGGACTCTTTCTTTTGATATCAAAGACTCATGACTTACAGAGACAGGTAAAGGACCAGACAAAGGGAAGGACTGTATTTCAAGTTGCTAGATATGAGACTCTGAGGAAGTTTGCACCAAGATGAGAAAAACTTGCACCACAGTGACCTGGATATGATCACCCTAAGCCTTAGCAAGTTTGAAGACTCCTTGTAAGTAAGGCTTATTCATAAATGTACTGCCTATCTGAATGAAGAAAATGAATTCATTTAAAACAATTCTTTGGCAGGCATAATTTTATCATTTATTAAAAACCAATGCAAAGATGCATACTGATGAGATGAAAATGATTGTTTTTGTGTCTGCATGTATGTTCATGAATGTACAGGTGAACATGTGTGTGGATGATTGCAGAGGCCAGAGGACAATCCTGAATGTCGTTCCCCAGTCACTGTCCACCATCTTTTTGAAACAGGGTCTCTCATTAGTCTGGAAATCACCATGCAGGCTAGTCTGCTGGCCAGTAAGCCCCAGAGGTTAGCTTTGCACTTATAAGCACACACCAACAACTGGCCTATTTTTATATAGGTTCTAGGGATAAAACTTGGGTCTTCATTTTGACCAGTAAGTACTTTACCAACTGAGCTATCTCCCCAACCATTTTTTTTACATATAGAATTAAATCTTGGTTGAATATTTGATACTTCAAGACATAGCATATCTTCAAGATTTTTCAGAGTTGATCAATATTTTGATTTGATAATCACCAATGCTGAGAACACTGTTTCACAAAATTATATAATACAAAATGACAGAAATATGTTTAGGCCCATTTCACAAATTATTGAAATTATGTCTAAATTCCAGGCCAAGATTAATGATTTTTTTAATGAGACTCAAGTCAGCAATTCAAACAGCAATTTTTAAAATCAAACATTATAACCTAATACAATCCAGAGATACACTAATTTGATACATATATGGTGAGGAATGACAGAATCATTTAACTATTTTGTTTCTATAAGAGCAGAAAACTGAAATTGATAACACACAATAGCCTCAAATCTGAGCCACAGTGTCTCAGACAGCACTCGTTGGCATTGCACAGAATGACAGTTTGAATAACAAAGTGCTAACATTGTGTATTCAGAACCAAGGCTGCAGTGAAGTCACACAACACAACGCAGGCAAGTGCAGCCAGAAACAACTCCCATACATTACTCGTTTTATGTCCAATGAGTTCTTAGTCTTTGCCCCAAACATTCCAAAACCTTTACTGTTACCAAATTTTGGGCAGTCACTACATTCAGTTATGTGACCTCATATGGGGTTGTGACATCCAGCTTAAGAACCTGTAGTCCACACTGACACAAAAATGCAGACTGTTGTCATGAGAAGGCTGAACACACTTCCTTCTGGGAGAGATCAATGGACCAAAAAAATGATCACTGGTGCAACAGAGGTGCCAAAACCTGAGGGGTAGGGTATTCAACAGTGAAATCTACTGAGTGACAAGGAATCCTTAACTGGAATTGGAACTCAAGGCAAAATCCTACAGGAACCAAAAACTAGGACTCAAAAAAGAACTCCCCATTACCAGAGAACTACAGAGAGGCTAATCTCAATAGAATTTTGACAAATTAGAAATGTGTGTCTCATTTAACCTATACTGATCTCACACTCCAATGGAGATTCTGTTTGTGTTCTGCAAAAGGCAGTGAGAAAGCTGTGGTGATTCCAACTCCACCGATGAGTCTCAGGCCAAAGGATGATATCGCAGCAAGAGATGAACCATTGCAGGCCTATCATGTAGGCCCCAAATGAAACACTTGAGACAGTGGTGGGGCAAGAAAGATACCTATAACCAGAGCCAGTCAACTCAGGATAAGTCAGTGAGACAGACACCAATGACTTCCAACATAATTTAAAGTAGAAGCAGAGAGACTCTTACGGTCACAATAACAACAATGAAACAGACTTAAAACTCACCCTCCATGACTCAGGGAATTGAGGGGAAGAGGGGGAAGAAAGATTGTAAGAGCCATGGTGGGGGAGATTACCCAGAGACATTAGCTCCCTCAGCTACAATCACATAAAGGGGGGAGGGCAACCTGCTGCCCCCTGTGCTATCCATAGTCCATTACCACATGGATTGATCCAGTGTGCCTACCGAGAAATATACCCAGTGAATTGGGGACAAGGAGGGAGGAAATGGGAATATCAGCACAATATTTGCTCAATCAATGTATCAAATTTTGAATATCTGTCTCAATTGACCAATAATGATCTCACTGTCCGCTGGAGACTCTATTTGTATTTTTCAGAAAGCAACGTGAACCGAGGACAACCTAACTCCACCAAAGAGACATGCCTTGACAGGGGACACCCAAGCAGGAGACATCCACCTCAAACTCACCATTTAGAGCCCTAACACAACCTCTAAGGAAGTGAGATGACGAGCAAAAGAGCTATTTCCCACAGCAAGGCAGATAACCTAGAGAAGGACAATGGAGAGAGGCACCAAGGGTGCCAAAAATTGTCCAAAATATAAATCTACAGACTCTTAAAAACCTAATAACTATGCAAAATATAAACTCACCCACTATGACTCAGGGAAATTGCGGAAGAGGGGGCAGAAAGAATGTAAGAGTCATGGGGGGGGAGAATAACTAATGCATAAGAGGGAATGTCAACATGGATTCAATGACTTTATCTAAGAACCTATAATACTGAGCATACTGATGTGTTAATATATGTAATTTTAAGCCAATAAAAACATTTAAAAATGTATCTAATTTTGGACAATAAGGATTAAAAAAAAGAACCTGTGGTCCAAATAATGCAGTCCCAGAGGGGAAAGGCTATAAGTCCAGGGTGACTTATGTGGACCCTACACTGATACCCAGAAGCCTTCCCTCTTGGCTCTTTCCCAATGTTGGAAGACAAGGCTAGGGAAACGCATGGTCCGGGAGCAGCAGGGACTTAACCCCCCAAGTCCTTGAATGACCAATTACTCCCTTACAACCATCTGAAGAGCCAGCCTGAAAGGAGGAGAAATAAATAACACCTGGGGACTAATTTAAACAAAGGGAGAGCTATGAAATTACAGTGCAGAAAGCTGGAAGTGACCCAGATATGAGCCACCCAAATTCCATACCTTTACATATGGGGAAATGGAAGAAAGGGATTGTCCAGGCTGTGCATACTCTACATGCAATGTGATGATTCACTCCAAAATCTCTCGATTATCCTCCAGACTGGATTTTCTCAAAGTGCATGCCAAAGACCCCTGTGTCAGAATCCCATATGGACTACTTGCTTTAAAAACAGACACTAATCCTATACCCTGAGAGCTAGATCCACTGTGACTGAAATGGACCTCGGGAATTTATAGGCTCAGAAGCTGTTGAGGTCAGTTTCTCCTTGCTGCAACAAACATCCAACCAGAAGCAGCTTGTAGGAGGAAAGTTGTTTATCTTGGCTTACAGACTCAAGGGGAAACTCCATGATGGCAGGGAAAACAATGGCATGAGCAAAGGCTGGACATCATCTCCTGGCCAATATCAGGTGGACAACAGTAGCAGGAGATTATGCCAAAAGCTGGCAAAGGGAAGCTGGCTATAACACCCATAAGCCCGGCCCCAACAACACACCTCTAACAAGGTTCCAATTCCAAATTTGCCATCAGCTGGGAATCAAGCATTCAGGCACATAACTTTATGGGGGAGACCTGAATCAAACCACCATAGAAGCTCCCCATCTGAAACTGATTCACTCTAAAATTTGAGAATGAAGTCCCAGAGGTTCATTGTCCTAACATCTCATAAACTGCCAGGTAACACAGGGGCAGTGAGAGGGGAAAGACCCCCAAGGCAGTATCTCATGGCAACATGGCTCTGATCAGTCTCCCCTGGAATCATGAAGATGGGCTGACAGGAGGGACCACATGTCCATCAAGGTCAGCCACATCCACCCCAGTGATCAAGGGGGTATCAAATATCAGTCAATTGTCAGACATGTAATGTAGCCACCCCTCTTTTAGCAGGGAGGGAGGTAGGATTTAGTTCAGAGAATAGCAATTACCCACCAAGCATGGAAATCCAGACTCTTGACTTGGAAACCTCATGTACACAGAAGTATTAGGAACATTTGATTTGCATCCAGCCTCTCCCAACCATCTCGAAGTCTCTCCTAACACCTACCAAATCATGCTGGAGCTGTGAGGCCACCTCCTGGTACAAAAAGGAACTGCCCAACATGACCCCTTACCACTTTCTCTTCTTTCAGTCAGTGGATTGTCTTTCCAGTGATTTCCTTCTTATAATCATACCACACTCTTTTTAATCCCTCCCTCTTATTAATTGGCATCTGTGATGGTTTTGTTGTCAACTTGACATTTTTAGTTATCTTAGGTGGGTCTCTGAGGTTGTTCACAGGAAGGCAGCTCTCTCAGGGGAACTAGAAACAAACATCCCTTCCTGGGATGGCAGTGCAGGAAGGAAATTCCAGAGATTCAGGGGGTCAACAAGTCTGGGAAAGGGTTTTAAGACCCCCACCCTAAGGCTGCATAAAGGGGAGAAAATCTCTCCCTTCCCCCTGCCTATTTTGTTGGTGTGTGTATGGTGCTGGTGATGGGTTTTTCTCCCTCTGCTTGAACCTGTGAAAGGGGGCCAGCATCTTTCACCATTATGGAACTTCCCCTGGATTTGGTAGCTTCAATAAATCCTTTCTTCCTATAAACTGTGCCTGGTTTGGAGATTCATCACAGCACTGACTACAACAGCATCTCTTCAACTTTCCATACGCAAATGCTTACCAGGGGCCAAACCAAAAAAAAAAAAAAAATGTTCCCATGGAACATAAAGTGTCTGGTTTGGTGAGCCTATTGTCACCATGCAGATGTCAAAACTTTCGATTGTTAATTTCCCTATCAGGAAGTATTCTAAGACTTTAAAATGATGAGTGGGGTGCTGGATAAAGGGCTCAGTTAGTAAAACACTTGTCCCACAAGCATGAGAACCTGAGTTTGGATCTCAAGAAGCCAAACAAATGATGGGTATGGTGATGTGCACCTGTAATCCCAGCTCTTGAGGGGTAGAGACAGGAAGACTGCTCTGCGCAGTCTGCTTAGCTAGACTAACCAAGTTGGTGAGCTCCAGACTCAATGAGAGACCATGTCTCAATAAATAAGGTGGAAAACAATAGAAAAAGGTACTCAACATTGACCTTTGTCCTCCGCATACATACATACACACCATACAAACATACACACACACACACACACACACACACACACACACACACACACACACATACACACTATGTGGGACAGCAAGATATAGCCCAACAAAAAATACTGTAGGGCCACAAGTTTAAAGTGCCTAGGATAACTCTTTTTTTAATTTTAGAGAGATTTTATTAGATTAAGAGAAGAGCAGAGATTATGAAGAGCTCCTGCCTACCTATGAAATGTCAGAAAGGGAGAAAACCCGGAGTACAGAGAGTTCCTGCTCATGAGAAGGCGGGAGGGAGTAAAAGCCCACCACAGAGCCAAAGTGGGGTCATTTATAGGTTCTGAATGGAAGCTGAGCTAGAAGCCCTGATGCCAAGTTTCAAGGGGCTGAGTTGAACCAACCATAATACCAGGTTCAGATTGAATAGGATTCCTCTTGTCTTTCTCCTTCTCGCTTCTCTCCTTGAGCTCTCCCCTTCGTATTGATAAAGGTATGGCCATCCGCTTGAGAAACAGTCAAGTCAAGGTGATTTTTTAAAACTTTTTTTATTGACAACTTCCATAAATCTAAGCAATGTACCATGATCACAATCCCCTCACTCCCACTTCCCCTCCCAAATCCCCCCTCTGCTGATTCACTTCCTTTTTCCAACTAGTCTCACTTCTATTTTGATGTCATCATTTTTTTCCTCTTATTACTCACGTCTTTGTAAGTAGTATCAGCCACTGTGAGGTCATGAATATCAAGGCCATTTTGTATCTGGAAAACAGAATTGTAAGTAATCCTCCTCTTCCTTTGCCTCTTACATTTTCTTTAATTTTATTTATTTATTGGCTAGAAGAAAGAGAAATTAGGGGTGCACTAGGGCCTCTTCCTGCTGAAAATAAACTCCAAACGTAGGTGCTACTTTGTGCATCTGGCTTTACCTGGGTTCTTAGGAATTGAACCTGGGCCAATCCAGGCCAATAGGCTTTGCAAGTGAGTACATCTAACTGCTGAGCCAAATACCCAGACTTCGGCTGTTACATTCTTTCCACGGCCTCTTCTGCAATGGTCCCTGAGCCTTGGAGGATGAGCTAGAAATGTCTCACTTAGTGCTGAGCACACCACTGTCATTTCTTCTCAGCATCTTGGTGAGTTTTGAGTCACCCCAGTGGTCACCATCATCTGAAAAGAGAAGCTTCTCTAACCAAAGTGAGAGTAGCATTAATATATGGGCATAAACATAAGTATTTAGAGGGCAGTTTGGTGGGCATAATATAGCCATTTATCCAGACAACTGTAGTAGTTTCTCCCCCAACCAACAGATTATTACCTCCTCCCTAACCATAAGCTTTTGATTAGGTTTTCAGTACCAGACAGGAATTCCTTCCCGTGGACTGAGCCTCAAATCCAGACAGAGGACAGTTGGTTTCCCCCATGACATGTCACCGTTGCACCAGTTGGCACATTTGGCCTAGCTGGACAGCTGTAAAGTTCACAGGGTTCACTGCTGGTTAAAACCATTGATGACTTTTCTCCCGAAACAAGCTGCACAGGTCTTTCCAGAATCCAGACAGCTAGTCAACAGGGAGGAGGCTTCCAGCTCAGCTCCAGCTTGATTTCTCAGTGACCTGCAGCCCAGGCATGTGGAGTCTTCAGCAATACGGTCTTACCATTTAGTTCTGGTTGGCAACTAAGAACCTTAGCAAAAGCCTGTAATATTTGGGGGTCATCAGGGCCTCCCTTGCCAACAGCTCACTGGAATACATCCCCCACCCTTGGCACTGAAATTTTTCTAATAACAGTCTATGGCTTCTGGGCACATTATCCACCTCCATAAGATACCTCTGCCCAAACTCTTCTTTAATATACATATTATCAGCTAGGAAAGAAGTAGGTTTCCATATGACTTATTCATAAATCTTAAATTTTGATTAACCCATCTCCTCCTCTCCTTCATTCCCTCCTTTTATGCCAGCGCGCCCCCCCCCAGTGTTCTGCCCCTCTGCTTACATATCTGCTGTACCCTCCCCTTTAGCCCTCCCTTCTCTTCCCTTCCTCATACATAGCCCCTTTTTAGCTTCCTGGTCTCTATTACTGACTTTTTAAATCATATTTATTGTCAATAATTAGATGCATTATATGAGCAAATCTTGTGATGGTACCCCCATTTCCTTCCTCCTGTCCCCATCCCACTGGGGCCCTTCTCAATGGGCTTACTGGTTCATGGGTACTACTGACTTTTATTCCAACTCACGTACAAATCTAAATATTTGAATCTAGGATACACATATAAAAGAGAACATGCAACATTTGACTTTCTGAGCCTAATCTTTTCCAGATCCATCCATTTCTCTGAAATTTTCATTTTTCTTTATAGCTGGATACAACTCCGTTGTGGAAATACATCATATCTTCATTACCCATTGATCAGTTGAGGGGCGCCTAGGCTTGTTCCATTGACTATTTTTGGGTTGCATGTGTATGTGTGCGTGTGCATTTGGAGGTCAGAGATTAACATCAGGTGTCTAACATGATCGCTCTTCCATCTGACTCTTTAAGAGAAGGGTCTCTCTCACTGAACCTAAAGCCCACAAATTTGGCTAGTCAAGCTGGCCAGTGAGCACCAGGGATTCCTTATCTCCACCTCCTGGTGAGTGGGACTATCGGTCCACACCACCATGCCCAGCATTTGATGTGACTTTGAGACCCACACTGAGGTCCTCACTTTAGCACTGAGCATT
Organism: Zapus hudsonius; assembly: GCA_004024765.1. Taxonomy (NCBI): domain Eukaryota; kingdom Metazoa; phylum Chordata; class Mammalia; order Rodentia; family Dipodidae; genus Zapus; species Zapus hudsonius. Next base: position 21,082 of record PVHP010016227.1, on the reverse strand, counting down.
TTCTGCAGCCCAGCAATGGCTCTTAGAAGAGAGAGAGAGAGAGAGAGAGAGAGAGAGAGAGAGAGAGAGAGAGAGAGAGAGAGAGAGAGAGATTAAGTGATATAGGAAGAGTACTTCCCATTTCCTAATTTTGGGAATGTAAACATATTTAACAACATACATTTGCTGATTCCCTGAACTGTTAGTTGAAGTCAAGTCTTACTCCCTTTATTAGTTTGAGACAAGGTCTTACTGTGTAGCCCTGGCTGGGTCTAGAACTTGCTATGTAGATCAGGCTGGCCTCAAACCTGTAGTAATCCTCCTGCCTCTGTCTCCCAAGTGCTGGGATAACGGGCACTAAATATACCACTGGGCTCTCTGTTTAGTTCTCTTTTTGTTAAATTTCTACAACTATATAATGGATTTTGATCTCCTCCACATTCCCCTCTGCCCCTTCCCCTTCCTATTAGCACCTCCTGCTGCCTTACTCAGCCTCATCCAGGTGCCTTTAAAAAAAAAAAAAAACCCATTGAGTTAAATTAGTTGCTTACATCCATTAAAACTTTATACATGTTTTAAATTAGGATGAGTTTGCTGAGATTTCATATCATATGCCTTTTGGCTTAATTTCAGGTTTAGTATGTAAACAAAGGAATAAATAAAAAATAGAATTAAAAAAAATTTTATCCAAAACAGTCATTTCAAGACGTTATGCCACCAACTTTGGTGTAGACCACCTGGAGAGTCCAGAAGGAGGGTTGCAGACCACCCCTCTGTGGAGACACATATTTCCATAGACCTCCTCCTCTTCTGTATTAACTTGCTTCCCTCAAGCACCAGGACTCCAGATTAAATTTAAAAAAAAGAGTACATATTCAATGGAATTGCTTTTCTGTTTTGTTTAATTATTGGTATTGTGACTGTATTGTTTCCTATCATTTCCAATGCAAATGAAGTGTTTCTGCTTCGCTGTGGATTAAGCAGCATTTTATGAGCTGGCCTTGGCAAGCCAACCACCACTTAAAAGGCTACTCCTATGGGAATCCATGTGCCAAACCTCAAAGGCCCAACTTCAACAGATCAGCTCTGGGAAACATAGTCATTTCCACACTGGGCACTGCCCCAGAGAGTGCTGTTTGGAGGGACAGTTTGCTTTTCACACCACTCGTGCTAGAATCACAGACTGTGCAGGTGAGAAGCATCCTTAGAAATCACTTAGTCCACCCCCTTCCTCCTGTGACAGAGAAGGAAAATGTTTACATGTGAGAAAACAGCGAGATGAAGTGACATAACCCAATTCTCACAGCTAGACAATGACCTGGGTCCCCAGACACCTGATGCAGAGGCTGGTGACGGGAAGCACTGCACCAAAAGACACAAAAGGAAGAGAAGCGAGAAAACAAAAGCAGCCGACATTTATTGGATATTTGCTGTATGCTGGGCAGGGTGCTGGGTTCTTCAGTTCAGTCACTCTTCCCAAAGCTCTGTTGGGTCCTGCAATTATCTCCTATACATGGATGAGGCTGCAGGGGTCAGACATCAACCCCAAGTCACCTAACAAGTGATTGCAAAGGTTGAGATGGGGATTCAGCCTCCAGGCTCTGCTTCTGAGTTGCCCAATTGCCCTCAACCTACCACGACCCCCAAAATTCATGCCTCCCACCACCAGCCGTTGGTGGTCGTCCCTCCATGTAGAACAGGTAGCTTCTGAGATGTAGGATTTCTCTGTTGAGATCCAATAAGACCTCTCATTTTTAGATCAGATGGTATTCAAAATGCCTAGAAAATACCAAAAAGGGGATAAAAATAAATAAGTTAGGGGCTAAGGAGATGGCTCAGTGATTAACTTGCTTGCAAAGTCTGCCAGCCCAGGTTCGATTCCTGAGCAATCAAGTAAAGTCAGATGGAAAGCGGTGAATGCATCTCTGGTCCCAATGTGTCTATGACAATGGGAGGCGGAGGAAGACAGTCCAAATCTCAGGAACCAGCTACTCTGATGTTCATTTTCTGTCTGGCAAGAGACCCTGTGTCAAGGAAGGTGGAGCAGAGACATATCAAAGTTGTCCTCCTCCACTCTCCACACACATGTGTCCATATAAATACACAGATAGATGATAGATAGATTGATAGACAGATAGGTAGATATATGATAGATAGATAGATAGATAGATAGATAGATAGATAGATAGATAGATAGATAGATGATAGATAGATAGATAGATAGATAGATAGATAGATAGATAGATAGATGATAGATAGATAGATAGATAGATAGATAGATAGATAGATAGATAGATAAAAATACTTAGAAATAAAATAAGTTGACATCATTGAGCTGGTAGAAAAGTAAAATAAAGAAATCCTCAACGATCAAAAATCATCAGAAATCCCATTGCCAAGAAGTTCGTGCCCACTTGGGTGGGAGATTGAGGCTTCAGATAAAAATAGCAATTAGCTAGAATTGGTTGTACACACCAATTCTTTAATCCCAGCACTTGGGAGGCAGAAGTGGGAGGATCTCTGTGAGTTCAAGGCCAGCCTGAGACTACATAGTGAATTCCAAGTCAGCCTGGGCTAGAACAAAACCCTACCTCAAAAAAAATTAAAATTAAAAAAGGTAATTCCTGGTTTTCTCAAAGGACAGCACCACACACAATGAAGCAAAGGCTTTCCCTGGCATCAGCAACCCAATCAAAGGGGGAGGGGACAGGAGAGCAGGGTACCTACTGCAGACAAGGGTAGTCGTCAGGGGTGACTCAGAGGTTGGCCTCATTCCTCTTCCCATGACCTTCTTCATCTGCCTCTTCTTTGACCTGGAACCCCTTGTAAGCATGATAACGAGAATGACCTAAGATGGGGAAGTTAGGAATCTACTATTTTTTAACACACAGCAAAATTTCTAATTCCAGATAAAGCCTGTCCCTTCAAAACCTTCACCTTGAAGGACATGACATTTTTTTCAATAATGCTTCCATTCATATAAGGATCTCTGTTTTAGGAATATTAATAATAACCAATTATGAAATGCCTGCTACAGATCAAAAACTATATCAGGCAATATTCCTTATTAAATCCTTGAAAGAAGAACTGCTCCTTTTTAAACAAGACAAAGTAAGTTTTATTCTCGCTCTATCAAACCTCAGCAGAGGTCATAAAAACTCGAATCCCTCATTTTAGTCATTACACTTTGGTTCTCACTAACTTCAGGCTGTTTCCAGAAATCAAGTCTATCCTTCAAATGCCAAGAATGACCCCCACATAGAACAGTCAGGAGAGGGTGACCCATGTGCAATTGGGTTTCCCAAAAAGGAATACTTTACTCCATGGAAACACCTTTGCAAAAAGTTCATGGCTTCCTAAGATGATTCCTTTGATATGTGAACTCATGTGCATGTATGTATGTGTGTGTACGTGTGTAGACATGTGCACATGTGTATGCATGAGTCTCCTCAGACAAGGTCAGTCTGAGTACAGATCTGCTGTCATGTCTGACTTGGTACTTTGAAAGGAAAGGGGACAAGAAGAAGGTGTCACAGAATCTCCTTCCTATTCTGAACAGGGCCTGGCCACCATGTCCCCTGTGCCCTCATGTCTGGTTTCACCCCCATTGACTGCATTTCTGGAAACTACACAAAATCAGTAACAGAGGAGCAAGTGGTTTCAAGTTGGAGGTTCACCTTACCCAGAAAACCCTCTCTGTCCTGTATTGGTTACTTTATCATCACTGTTGTAGAAATATCCAGTAACAAACAGACAAAGCCTTCGCAGCAAGAGGAGAGGGGAGTTTAATTTACACCCAGGCCCTGGGCGGTCCAAGCATAAATGAAGTATTGGCCTCAAACCCCAGTTACAAAGAGAATTTATAGTAGGGCACAGAGATGTGTACATTTAGGCATGTACATTACAAGCACCTAGCAACTTACATTTACAATGGGTTCCCCGGAAGCTCAGATAATCTTCCCCAGGTATTCTCTGGCCCCAACTTTTCCTAACTTCCTTATCACAGTTCAAGCAATTACTTCTTTTGTCTCACTGAACTTCAAAGCTATGGTAGTTTCTCACCTCATGCTATGTGACTGGCCATCTTTGGCCTGAAGAATGTAACAATGAATATAGGGGAGGGGGTAGTGAGCTCACGCTCATTTTGCTACAATATCACCATGACTAAAATATCTGAAAGAACAATATAAAGAAGGGAAAACTGACTTTGCTCCTGGCTTCAGAGGACCCTGTCCATCATGGCAGGGAGGATTCAGCGGAGCACCTCACATAATGCTTGAACACAAAGCAGAGAGGGGGAGGGCAAGGGGCTAAGGACAAGATAGTCTCTAGGGTCTTCCCCTAGTGACCTATTTCCTCCAACTGAATCCCACCTCCTAAAGATTCCAGAACCTTCCAAAATAGTATACCACCAGATGGGGACCAAACATTGAAACATGATCTTGTGGAAACATTTCCTATTCAAACCATAATAGATGGCTACTATAAACTAAATAAATAACAATTCTAGTAGTCAGTTCCATGTTGCTGGGATGAACTTCCAAACCTACACAGTTTATGGGAGGAAGGGATTTATTTCAGGCTTACCAATCCAGGAGAAGTTCCATCTAGGGCAGAAAACGCTGGCTCCCATTCATAAATCCAAGCAGAGAGTGAAAATCCACTATCAGCCAGAAACAGCAAAAAGTCACAAGCACAAACCGGCAGCAAGCAGGGACCTAGGTAGAGCTCAAACTTCTCTGCACACCTTTGAACTGGAAATAAGATCTGTTCCAAACACACCTTAGGACTGGACCTCAGGATCCACACCCAAGGACACCACGTGCAGCCAGGCTGCTGGAGACCCAAGTTACAAGCTTTGATGAAACATCGGAGTCTATGGGGGACATAGATTCAAACCACCACAGTAAGTCTTGGGACTGGGAAAATAGCTCAGTTAATAAACTGCTTGCCTTACAAGCATGAGGACATGAGTGTGGATGTCCAGCACCCATATGAAAACTGGACCTGCCAAGGCTCAGGGATTGTTTCAGAAGAGGGAGTGGGAAGATTGTAGGAATCACAGGATGGGTAGAAATATCCTGAGGTATACACACACACACACACACACACACACACACACACACACACAGACTGGCAAAGGCCCTAATTCCCCCACAGTGAAAACCAATAACCCTAGTGAGGAGGGCCCTCAGGAAAATGGGGACAGGGGAGAGGAGATATGACTATATCCTATGAAAATAATTAATTAATGACTGAGTTTAGTGGCACATACCTGTAATCTCAATGTTGGGGAGGCAGAAACAGAAACATCTCAGGGCCTCACTGGCTAGCATTGGTGAGCTCCAGGTTCAGAGAAAAACCTTGTCTCAAAAAATAAGGCAGGCAGTATTAATCACTAGGTAGACTATGTAATTGAGGTGTCCCCCATGAATTTATGTGTTCTGAATGCTAGGTCCCCAGCTGATGGCAATTTTGGAATTGGAACCTTGTTGGAGGTGTGTTTTAGGGAGCGGGCTTATGGGTGTTATAGCCAGCTTCCCCCTGGCCAGTGTTGGGGACACTCTCCTGTTACTGCTGTCCACCTGATGCTGGCCAGGAGGTGATGTCCAGCCTCTGCTCATGCCATCATTTTCCCTGCCATCATGGAACTTCCCCTTGAGTCTGTAAGCCAAAATAAACCCTTTCCTCTCACAAGCTGCTTTTGGTAGGGTTCTTTGTGCCAGCAATGGTGTTTGGGGGCGAATCTGATTCCATCCCAAAGGTGTAAAAAGCAGTCTGAGCTCTGCTTTTTGGTTGTTTGCTGGCTGGTGGTGGTTTCTCTCTGGTTGGATCTGTGAAAGGGAGCCAGCTTCTTTCACCACTGATAGAACTTTCTCTGAATCTGTAAGCTAGAAATAAATCCCTTCCTCCCCTTAAATAAATAAGGCAGAGAGAGGGGGGCATGGTGGCGCATACTTTTAATCCCAGCACTTGGGAAGCAGAGGTAGGAGGATCACTGTGAGTTCAAGGCCACCCTGAGACTACATAGTGAATTCCAGGTCAGTCTTGGCTACAGGAAAACCCTACCACAAGAAAACAAAATATAAAATAACATAAAATAAGGTGGAGAGCATTTGAGGATGATACCCAAGGTCAGCCTCTGGTCTCAACATACACCACACACGTACAGGTGAAAAAAAAAATAATTAATAAAAATAGCATCCTCTTGGTTAAGATGTGGAAAGATTTTGTACAGTCTTAGTAGAAATGTAAAATGATGTGGCCACAGGGGAAAGCAGTAAAGTAACTTCTCAAAATAATAAAAACTGAATTGCCACCTGATCCAGCAGTCTATTAGCAGGTGTTGAAAGCAGGTATGTGCACACCCATGCTCATAAAAAAACTTTTAACAGCAGCTAAAATATGGAAGAAACTCAAGTATCAATCAATGGACAAACAGATAAACCAAATGTGGTATTTCCATGCAAAGAACATCATTCAGTCTTAAAAAGGGAAGAAATTTGGGGACTGAGATGTAACAAGGTAGGGTAACTACCTAGCATGCACAAAGCTCCCCTGGGTTTGATCCCCAGTATTACATAAGAAGTGTATGGTGGCACATACCTCTAATATCAGCACTTGGGAGGTGGAAGCGGGAGCATCAGAAGTTCAAGGCCAACCTTGACGAAGGTTGAGACCCTGTCCAAGAGAGAGAGATAGAAAGAGGATTATTTTGGGGTTTTGGTGGGTGGGGCTTTACTCTAGGCTGATCCAGAATTCACTCTATTAGCCTAGGCTGGACTTGAACTCATGGTGATCCTCCTACCTCAGCCTCCCAAGTGCTGGACTTAAAGGAATGTACCACCATGCCCAACAAGAGGATTTTGACACATGCTATAACCTGAATGAACTTGAGGATATTATGCTAAATGGAATAAGCTAGTCTTGAATAGGTAAAACTTAAGTGGAGAACTCGAGGCAGGTGTCGTAACGCCTATAATCCCAGCACTCAGAAGGCTTGGGTAGGAAGATAGTGAGTTCAAGACCAGCTTAGGCTACATAGTGAGTTTCAGACAAGCATGGGCCACAAAAGGAGACCCTGTCTCAAAAAAGGAAACAAAGACAAAAGACAAAATTGTAAGATTCTCCTGATAGAGACAGAGGTACCTAAAATATCCACATTCAGGGGACAAGTAGAAAGGCAATTACTGGACTGGAAAGATGCCTCTGTGGTTAAGAAACTTGCCTCCAAAGCCTAATAATCTGGGTTTGATTCCCCAGTACCCACATAAAGCCAGATGCACAAAGTGGCACATGCATCTGGAGTTCATTTGCAGCCGCTAGAGGCCCTGGTGAGCCCAAACTCTCTCTCTCTTTCTCTTTCTCATAAATAAATATTTTTAAAGGGGATTGCCAAGATATGGAGGATAAAGAAGTGGAGAGTAAGTACAGAGCCTTACTTTTACAAGATGAAGAGATCTCAAAGATTGTAGTGCCAAATAAAAAATGTTATGAATGAACTTAATACCACCAAACTGTTTACTTCAAATGATCAAGGCAGAGCTGGGGCTGTGCCTCAGAGTCCTAGTCTTACAAGGTCCTAGTTGTGAGTCCCAGCACCACAAAAGAAAAACAGGGAGAAAGGAAGTGGGGGGAGGGAGAAGGAAGGAGGAAGAGAGGGAAGTCAAGGGAGGAAGAAAGAAGGGAGGAGCAGGAAACAGAGAGGGGAATGAAAGTGAAGGAAGGAGAAAGGGAGGAAAGAAGGGGTTGATGGAGGGAGGGAGGAAACGAGATCATGGCACCCAAATAAAAGCTAAGTGAAAGAGAAGATGCTGGAAAGCCCGCACAGTGCTAGAGTGAGCCACATCCCCCTTGCCCAAAGACGTCACCAGCCCACCTCTCTCCCTTCCTCCCCCACTGGCTTCCTCTAGTTCTCTGCTGAGCCATCTCTCTAGCCCAGGGGCTCCACTATTCCAAGTTGAAGGACTCTCTGGATCAGCGGCTCCCTCTGCTGGCTATCATCTTGGCCTCCATAGGTTCCTTCTTCACTCTTCCTCTGTCTCCTCACCCAGCCCCAGCAGAGCCCCAGGGGAACAGCTACCTGCTCCACTTCCCTCCATGGAAGTGCTCCACAAGGCCCTGCCCTTCCTTACCTTAGCACCATGGGCTCCTCCTCCCCAGCCCCACCCACTTCGCCACACTTCTGAATCCTTCCATTTCTTTCTCTACCTGGTGCTGCCAGTGGTGGACAACCCATCAAACCAAACACCCCAGGGAGCAGGCACCCAGGGTTTGCTGGCCGCTTGTGGAAAGGCTCTGTGGTGCTGACTTTGTGGTCCAGGAAGGGTTGTGTGTTCCTCAGTGAATGCCCTCCCCCCCCCTCACCAGGGTATTGGCACCCACCTACACAAGCCCAAAGTAAAGTAGATTCAACAAAGGTTTCAAAACCACAGCACGCCTCTGAGGGGAAGGGACCTCAGGAAGGACTCTGCAGCCTGCCCAAGCTTCCTCCCCCATTAGCCTCCTGTAATGCATGGGTTCAGATCCAATGGCAACTCTTGCATAGGCAATTAATGGCATTTTCTACGGAATAAAAAGGGTGTCTCTCTTCAGTTCTCTTTCAAAGGCCCAAAAAAAGATACACTGAAGTCCTAACCCCTGGTGCCTTCTTCACGTGCTCCCATTTGCAAGCAGGATGATTGCAGATGTAGTTAATTCAAATGAGGTCGTAGTGGGGCAGGGGAGTCCTTACTCCAAAGTGACTGCTGTCCTTGAGAGGACTAGAGACCCACAGGGAGAGTCACGTGACAAGGAAGAGCCACTAGGGAGAAGCAGCAGAGGCAAAGAAACATTAATATTGGCCAGATGCTAAGAGAAGCCAAGAAGGATTCTTCTTTACACTTTTCAGAGAGAGAGAGAGACAGAGACAGAGAGAGAGACAGCTCTGCAAACACCTAAATTTTGGACTTCCAATCCCCATAATGGTAGAATAACAGATTCCTATTTTTAAAAATATTTTATGTATTTATTTGCAAGCAGAGAGAGAGAGAGAGAGTAGGGGCATGACAGGGCCTCTAGTCACTGCAAACAAACTCCAGATACATGTGCCACTTTGTGCATTTGACTTTACTACTAGGGAATCCAACCTTAGGCTCTGCAGGCAAATGCCTTAACTGCTGAGCCATCTCTCTAGCCCAAAAATTCCTACTTTTAAACCACTCAGTTGATAGCAGCCCAAGAAACTACTAGAGACCCTAGCATCTGAAAGAAAGTCTCCCTGAGGAGGGGCTAGCAGGCTTTCAACACTGTTCCAGCATCTGCTAATTTTCATTTTTACAAAGAGCAAACACTTCTCTGGGCTGCTTTCTGCAGGAGCAGCACCCCACTAATTTTAATTGCACTATTTGGCTTTATTGCATTTATTTTTATGATTACCGTCTATTTCTGGCATGTGATAACAGTGCATGACAATAACAACAAAAAGTTCCCTTGTCAGATAAATACATTGTTTAAAATTAATTAATTTAAACCAGGTGTAGTGGTATGAGTCTGTAATCCCAGCACTAAGAAGGCTGAGGTAGGAAGATGGGGAGTTTATAGTGAGAAAAAAGAAATTATTTAAAATAATGTCACATTAATAAATGTGGCACAAGAATGTGACAAAAATAGTAATGGTAAGTAAGAATAGTGACCATAATTTGGCCTACAGTATTTTTTTTAAGCTTGAGGACCAATTTACTAGTGGTTTGAGAGAAAGACAACAGAACAGGCAATCTGTAAATATTGGCAGCTACTGGGAGAAGGGAGATGGAGAAGGGAAAGAGAGAAAATCCTTGTGAGTTAGGGCCAGCAGTAGAGGCCAGAACGCTATAGAAAGTAGGGGGCAGGATGCCCCAGACAGAGTGAGAATGTCCAGGTGAACAGAGCAAGCATGTTTAGGATTATGACCAGGATCCAAAGAAGAGCTTAAAAACAGGTGTATCAGCTACCTTCTCACAAAACTACCTGACCAGAAGCAGCCTTGGGAAGGAAAGCATTAATTTTAAAGTGTTTTGAGGGGAGGTGTGCATCGAGGCAGGGAAGACAAGGCAGGGCTCAACAGGGAGCCTGTCACATCAGTGGGAAGGAAGTAGCCAGGGTACAACCCTGGCTGGCCTGTTATACCTCAAGCCCCACCCTCACTAGTGACACACTTCCTCCAGCAAGGCTCCACCTCCTAAACATTCCACAACCTTCCAGAACAGTACCACCAGCTGGGGATTGAGGAGCCCAACATTTGAGTCTATGGAGGACATTTTACATTGAAGCCACCACAAATGGGGAAGGCCTATCCCATCTTAAGGAAAGCCAAGGACAGGTAGCCATGGTGTGGCTCCCTTTAAGATCCCAAATCCTAAATGTGAAATAGATAAAATGTAAAGGAAAACACATACAACAATTAGAGAAATTAAGATGTAGGCAAGCTGTCTTCACATTGACCTTTCACACCTCTTCTTTGACTTCCCTCACTTGGGGCCCAGGAACCACATAGGCTCTGGCTTCCTGTCACCAAAGAAAACCACCCTGGTAAACCAAGAGTCCTCTAAACTTAATGTTAGAGGCCACATCACTGTCACTAATACTAGTAAGTGACTTGAGGAAAAATCTCGTAGTCTTCAGCTTCTTCTCCACAGGAGCTGTGATGGCTTTCAGGATCACTTCTTGCTCTCGATTCTGTTTCTAGGAGGTTTGAGTTAGTGAGTTCCTCTTTTAGGGGAGCACATTCATTGTGAACAGACCTCAGGAAAGAGCTCAGTCAAGTCACAGGACTTAGTCCCCAGTAGTAAAATTCAAGTTCAATGGCACAAGGAGGCAGATTTTTATTTTGTTTTATTTTCTTTTCTTTTATTTGCAAGCAGAAAGAGAGAGAGGAAGAGAGAGAGAATGGGTGCACCAGGACCCCCAGCTGCTGCAAACACACTCCAGATACATGCACCACTTTGTGCATCTGGCTCTAAGTGGGTACTAGAGAATCGAACCCAGGATGTTAGACTTTGCAGGCAAGCACCTCAACCATTGAGCCATCTCTCCAGCCCCAGATTTTTTAAATTAACATTTTATTTTCTTTTTGACAATTTCATACATGTCTATACTCACCACCACCCTTTCTTCTCCCTTTCCCATCCCCATTAAACCTCTTCTTCCCAACTAATTCCTTCTTTACTTTCAGATCTTCTTTGGTGGCCCACTGAGTTAAATGAGTGTTGCTTGCCTGAGTGTGGGTGGGAACTTTGACTGGAATTTAGACATCTTCCAATGCAATGGTTATACCCTTCCCTCAGCAGCCATTAACACCCTTAACTGTGGGGTGGGGGGCTCATGAACCCCTCCCCCACCCATGATGGGATGTTGATGGACCACAGCTGTTGTGAGTTCCTGAGTGTCACAGTCTTGTCATATCATTTCTTTGGATATTGTGGTGGGGTGGAGGGGTAATTCCTCTCTATCAGGGATCAGGAAGCTGCTTTGTTTTTAATTTTTTTTTAAAGCAAAACTTGAGGTTTTTATTAAGATGTATGTCTGTACAGAGTGGGGGTAGTTGGGGGTCAAGAAGGGGCCCAGAAGAAAAATAAGCTTTGACAACCTAATAAATGTCAATTTCTGAAGGGGACTGAATAGGAAGATGAATCCTCAGAACTTTAATTGGAGACATGATGCTTTCACTTTGCAGGCCACCCGGCCTGGTGCAGATCCCTCCGCAGATAGCAAGGCCCTTGCCTGGCTCTAATTGACAAGAGATTTCTGTCTACTAGGATTTGTTTCTGGGATGTTAAGATACCTAGGAGTGAGGCCCTCTAATGTTAGGAAATCTTCAGGGTGGTGACCAGAAAGCCCAGTGGTCTGAGGTGCTCACCATGAATGAAAGCCAGAAGAGACAAGCTCCCTCCTGAGGAGAGGGTTTTACTTCCCCCCAGGCACCAAGTAGGGTGGGGGTACCTTTATGGCTCCTAATCCAGGCAAGATGGAAGGAGAGTCAGAGGGACAGCAGGGAAGGAGAGGAGGAAGCAAGGGTTTGGGGACAATCACTCACTCTAGAGCTAAGTTGCTTGCAATCACAGGCTAGCACAACACTGAACATTCTGGACCTTTCTGGACCCCAGTTTTCCCATCTGTAGAATAGAGATCATCACAGCCCCACACACAGAGCCTGTGAGGAGATGAGATGGATTAAGACAGGTGAGAAGCCCTCGTGCTCATGCCCAGTGAAGATAAGATGCCAGCATGGTGAGATTTTTTTTTCAGTCCTATGTGCCTCTCTCTGCCCACCTCAAACTTTGAAATCCTGGCACCATTACCCCAACACACACATGCTCTGTGCACAGTTGCTTAGTAAACAGATGCCAGGACAGTGGTCAAGCTGGAAAAATAAAGTCTTCTCCTCCAACACCTGCCCACTGTGGCCCTCTGACCAATCATTTCCCATCCACTCCCCCTTTCTCTCACTTTCCCTCCTTCCTCTCTATTTCCTTCTTCCTTCTTATTGGTTGGGAGGTATTGAACCCAGAGCCTTAGGCCAGCTAAATCTGCACTCTACCACTGAGCTAATACCCCCAGCCCCTGACTAACCACTATTTTTTTTTCTTTTGTGGTGCTGAGGACCGAACCCAGGGCCTTGTGCTTGCTAGGCAAGCACTCATCCACTGAGCTAAATCCCCAACCCCAATAACCACTATTAATTAAATGCCAAGGAATGCTTTTTTCTTTAAGCCCCCCCCCCAGCACTACTCCTGTCTTCTCCAGAAAACTCTAAGAATTCTCTTGGCCTCCTGCAAATCTTAGCCCTTGCTGCTCAGTTTGCGTCCGTTTTATAATTTTTACACATGTATATAGTGTACATGCATGTGTATGTGTGTATGCACGTGTATGCCAGATGTTGGATATTGTGGTAGTCTGAATGTATGTCCCCCATTAACTCAGGTGTTAAAATTAAGCTTGTAACTTGGGTCTCCAGCCACCCACCTGGTTACAGAGGTGTCACTGGGGCCTGGATCTGAATTCCAGCCCAAAGGTATAGAGAACAGTCTGAGCTCCGGGATCCTGCTTGCTGCTCTTTGATGTCTGCTGGCTGGTGGTGATTTATCTCTCTGGTTGGATCTGTAAAAGGGAACCGCTTTCTTCTACCATTGATGGAATTTTCCCCGGATCTGTAAACTTGCAATAAATCCCTTCTTCCCATAAACACTGTCTGGTTGGATGTTCATCACAGCATTGTGGAATGAAGACAGGTGTCTTCCTTGATTATCTCCTCTTTATTTTATTGAGGCCGGGTCTCTCACCTGCATTCAGTGGTCACCAAGTCAGCTAGTCAGTCTAGCTAGAAAGCTTGCCCATGGGATTTGGGCTCTGCTTCCCACACACTGGGATTGCAGGTGGACTACCACCTGGCATTTGTAGGAATACTATGTATCCAGACTCTGATCCTCATGTCTGCATGGAAGGTGCTTTACTGATAGACCTGTCTCCCCAGTCCCTCAGTCCATTTCCATATGTGCAACAGTTTACGTGACCAGCATCTATAGTGCACGTCAGTTTCACACAGCAACTTTTTTTCATAAAATATATCTTTTTTGGGCTGGAGAGATGGATTAGGGGTTAAGGCGTTTACCTGCAAAGCAGAAGGACCCTAGTTTGATTCCCCAGGACCCACATAAAGCCAGATGCAGTTGACTTGCAGTGGCTGGTGCATCCATTCTCCCTCTCTCTATCTATCTATCTCTTTCTCTCTCTCAAATAAATAAGTAAAATATATCAAAAAAAAATAATCATGAGTAGTAGGGGAGAGAGTCTAAGCCTGTGAATAATTGATCAGTCTGACAACCCCTGGTCCCAGCCACCAGTTCCTTCCCTCACTGAGCTGTTGACCAAAGTGACCCATGAGGTTCCAAAAACAAGACAGAATTCTGTCAAGCTCTTGAATGACCTCCCCAGGCCTGAGGTAAAACCCTGTTGCTGAAGAAACCACAGAATGCCATTGATCAGCATCGAGAGACCCCTCAAGGTCCAGAATGGTATCCAGCCCCCAGATGGTAGTTAGTGCAGTGCTAGAAGGCACTGCACAAGCTGCCAGGGGAAGCTGATCAACGACGCTGGAGTAAACAGAGATCACTGGCATGAAACACAGACTACGGCCATGAGTAGGCTGACCACACCTTCTACTGGGAGAGAACAGCGAACCAAGAAAGGAGCACTAGTGCAATGGAGGAGCCTGGGCCTGGGGGAGACAATCAACAGCTTTTAAATTCGGCCAAATATTCCACTTAGTGAGGGGAAGCCTGTGACTGAAGCTGGGGAAACAATACGATATGCACTGGATCCCGTACTCTTGGGCTCCCAAGAAAAGATGCACTATGGGACCGATTGATGGCGAGGCTACTAAAAATAGAATCTAGGTAATCCAGAATTGTGTATATTTGTTAACCTATACTGATCTCACTCTGCGATGGAGATTGTGTTTGTATTTTTCAGGATGCAGCGAGAGAGTTGTGGCCCATCTAACCCTACCAACCTACCGTAGGCCAATAGCTGAGATTCTCGCAAGAGATGAGCCACCACAGTCATACCATGGATGATCCATATGGAGCCCTGCAGAGAATGACGGGATGAACAAGGGACCCACAGCCACAGCCATTCAATCAACAAAGGATAAGCCAGTGAGACAGAAACCAATGATTTTTGATGCAAAGACCCCTAAGCTCACAACATTAAAGCAGCCTTAATACTCACCCACCACGACTCAGGGAACTGAGCGGAAGAGGGGGTGGAAAGATTGTGAGAGCCGTGGTGGGGGAGAATATCCAGAGGTATGATGCCCCTGAGTAACAACATACTATGGTCAGGAGAACCAGGCTGAATACTAGGCTATCCATGATTCCCTGCCCCAAGGACTGATCCAGACGGATCCAGACAGAGGAGGATATCCAGCTGATTGGGGATGGGGAGGGGGGGCATTGGGGAATTGGGGATAACAACTCATTGTTTGCCCACTAAATAATGTAACTCATTATGGACAATAAATATATATTAAAAATAAATAAAATATATCTTTATTATCCATATTTACATACACTTAATGAATGAATAATGTGTTGGTGTCCCCAGTTCCCTGATTTCCCTCCTCCCTGTCCTCAATCAGCTGGGTATCTTCCTCCGTGGGCAGTCTGGATCAATCCATGGGGTAGGGGGTTACAGATAGCCTAGGAGACAACCTGGTTCCACCCCCACTTTGTATGTTGTTACTGAGGGGGGCCATGTCTCTGGATATTCTCCTCCACCATGGCTCTTACAATCTTTCCACCCCCTCTGGCGCTTAGTTCCCAGAGTCATGGTGGATGAGTATTAAGGCTGAAAGCAACTTTTAACTCCTGTTCTGCATTGTTAGCATTTTCACATACTTTCAACTTTTAGAAATCCACATTAAAAGGCAAACAGTCCCAATCCTCCAGCATCTCCTACCCTTCCAGATTCCAGCATTGTCCTCCACAAATAGTCATTATTATTTTCCCCAAGATTCTTCTAGAGTTTTATTCTGTGTGCACAGACAATTAGTTGTACTTCCTATAAACACACACATATACATATACACATATACACACATACATACACAAGTATACACACGTACACACGCATACACACATATACACACACGCACACATGCATGCACATTCACATACACACATGCACGCACACACACATACATGCACACATATACATACACACACGTGTGTGCACATGCACGCACACACATACGCACATGCACACACATGCACACATGTACACACACACACTCACACACAAAATGTAGCCCATTCTATACACTACTTTTCTTCCCTTGATGACCTATCTTCTACTCAATTCTAAAGCTTTTTATAACTGCCTAGATCTCCATGATATCAATCAAAGCCTCTTAAAGAAATACTTCCTCTTTTGCTGAGAATGGAACCCAGAGCCTCATGAATGATAGGCAAGCACTCTACCACTGAACACCCCATCCCCATCCCAATCCCAGAGAGACCCTTCTTGGTGCATATTTACATTATTTCAAATATTTTCCTGTTGCAAACATCACTGGTACAAAGAGCCATAAACAGAGCCTTGGCACTTATGCAAATATATTTATAGGATACCTTCCCAGAAGTAGAATTGCTAGGTCAGAAGGTATGTGTATTTAAAATGTTGATAGATATTGCCAAATTACCCTCCATGGAGGTTATACACATTTATCTTCCCTGGAGAAGGATGAGTGCCCATTTCCTTACATCACTATTACAGTCTCTTATCAACTTTCTGGCCTGTTGCCAATCTGATAGGTGAGAAAATTGTTTGCCACAGTGTAATTTTAATTTATATTTCTCTTCTTCTGAATAAGGGGGTGCATTATATATATATATATATATATATATATATATATAAGAGCCATTTTTATTTCCCTACATTAGACATACTCTGTATCTGTTTATCTCCTTTGGTCTTCATAATACTCTCGTGAGATACATGAGGTAAATATTCATAATATCTGCATTTTAAAATGATAGAGCTAGGGAGGGATCAAGCATTTTAAGATTCTGGCTCAGAGTTATAGGTTGGTAAGAAAGAGCCAAAACACTTTCTTCCAATTTTTTGTGTGTGGGGTTTTTTATTTTCCAGGTAGGGTCTCTCTCTAGCTGACCAAGAACTCTCTCTGTTGTCCCAGGCTGGCCTCGAACTCACAGCAATCCTCCTACCTCTGTCTCCTGAGTGTTCAGATTAATAGGTGTGCACTTCCACACCCAGCTTGCAATGTTTTCAATTGTTTAATTTATCTTTTCTTCTGAATTGAGCAGTACAGTGATTCATTGTTGCTGTTTTCCTTTTGGTGGTGCTGGAGATTGAACCCAGGACTGCATTCATGGAGGCAAACACTCTACTCCTGAGCCATATCCCCAGTGAGTAGTACAATTCTTAATCTATTTTTGGATTGCCCCTCCCAGCCAGGAGCCTAGAAGGGTGCTAAGAAGTGGGAGAAGACCAAGCCAGGAGTCCAGAGTCCTGGCTTCTGCCTGTGACTTGGTGAGTTACTGGCTGTGTGACTCTAAGCAAGTCCCTTGACCCTCCGGGTGGACTTTCCATATCTGCAAAGCCAAGATTTAAACTAAATCACCAAGGCCTCTTCTGGGAAACGATTATAGCAGGTGGCACTCCGTGAATCTTCCATTATTTCTTTTTGAACAGAGGAAATAAAACTCCCAAGATGAGAACTTTCAAATTATAGCAGTTTATGTGATTTTAATTCAACAAAGGTGGGGGGTAAGAAGGGATGCTTCAGGTGCTGGTCTATGGATTACTTCGGAGGTCATTGTACACTAACACCCCGGTTCATCCACAGAGCTGGGTGGACAGCAGCTCGGGACAGTGGTAGGCATAGCCGCCCGGGAGAAGGTAGCAGTGGACAGTTCTCATTTATTGTATAGATCAAAGTTGTTTGTATAGAGGAAAAGGCAGAGGTAGGAGCATAGGCAGCAAGGGGATTGGTAGGGGCAGAATCTGTGGACATCTCGTGAGTTGATTGGTAGGGGCCAGTACCCTTTGGATGCCTAATTTGCATAGATAAATTGAGGAGGCTACGTGACTCTAGACATGTATATAGACATGTCTAGAATGGTGATGTCAGCAGAGGAAATGTAACCTTATTGTTTAGGTTTGTTATTACAGCTGGACTGAGTTTAGGCCTTGAATTGCCTGCTTATCTCGGGGCACAGCTGTGGCCTGCCTGGGGCCTGGAGTGTCCAGGATTCTCTAGAGATTATCGGGGTCCTCAGACTCGCCTCCACTTCCTTAACAGAAGGAGACAATCCCGGAAGCCTGCCGGTCTCAGCAAAACCCTATATCCTCCATGCCTTTTAGCAGGATACCACATTCAGGAAGAGCTGAGAAGGAAGGGGTACTGTTACCATGGCGTGTTAGACTCAACCCCATCTCAGAATTGTGCCCCACAAGCTCATGTGTTTGAATACTTGGTCCCCAACTGGTAGCTGGGAAGGTTGTAGAACCTTTAGGAGGTGGAGCCTTGTTGGAGGAAGAAAGTCACTATGGGGGGGGGGTCTTGAGGTTTTATAGCTCAACCCCCACTTCCTGTTCATCTCTACTTCCTGACTGCAACGTGATGAGCCAGCTTCCCACTCATGTTCCCATGACTTCCCTGCCATGATGGAACGCATCTCTCTGGAACTGTAAGCCAAATTAAACCCTTTGTTTTCCTTCCTGAAGTTACTTCTGGTCAGGCATTTGTTCACAGCAATAAGAAAGTAATTAATTCAGAGCCCATTGACCATTTCTTAGTTTTTCAAACTGATCGATGTCTAGTTGATGGCTTAAAATTGGCCATGGTAGGAATCAGGTCATGATGGAAATATTTACACCACAGCCATGAGAAAATGCTGCAAACAAAAGCAGACTTTTCTCCTTTGTCTAGCCCTGCTTGTTCACCACACATATAGGGATATGCCAAAAAAAAAAACTCAAGCCCTGGGGCCCTGAGACATTGACAAGACTTTCAGGGAGCATGGACAGTGTGGGAATTGGGTCATTATGACACTCAGACAGAAGCCTCTGGCCATGTGCTCCCTTAGTTAGCCAGGACCTCCACTGACTTCGTTCTCTACGTCACCTCCATGAGCACAGACCCAAGGACCAACTGCAGAGTTCCAATCTCGCTGTCCACATACTAGCTGGGTGACACTGACTAGGTTAACTGCTATGTTGCAGGTTTTGCCTCTGAAAAAAATTGGGAGCGACAACTGTAGCTCCCTCGAGGGGATTGTGAAGATTAATGAGTTAGCATTCGGAAAGTATTAAAATAGATCACATTGTGGCAGATACTGCTGTGATGGCCTCAGATCAAAACTGTGAGGTTTTGGGCAAAGGCCTTCACCCCTCTCGACCTGGTTCTGTAATGTATAGAGAAAGGGGGTGAATCCTTCCAGCTTAACTTTTCTATAGTGCCAAGGTCCCTTGATCCTATTGGCTGACCACTCTTGTCCTTCCCACAGTGCCCTCATCCCCTTCTTTCTCCCCTGTGACTTGGAGCCTTTCCTGTGCTCACCACAATAGGGAACATTCTAGAATGACCAAACATGGGTGTCTCGGCCTCAACTCTTTATTTTCTCCTTCCCCAGGTAGTCCAGCCTTGTTCCTCTGGCAGGCTTCTGCACCCCAGAGCTATGCCCTCCATAGGCCCCTACCAATAACACATCGTACCCTGAGGACCCGCCAATCTCCCCACTAGATACTGGGGTAACTATGTGCTGTTTCCTTCTCTGTCACCTCTCTTGACTAGAGAATTGACAGCAAAATGAGGTAAGAAGGGAGTCTAGGCACTTTGTGAAATGAGCCCTCCCTCGCCCACCGGCCTGGCCTCTCCCTACACCACCACCCTAACCCAGCCATTCCACAAAGCTATATTGCTCCTTCCAGAAATCATCCAGAGTCAGACTGGGGAAAAAGCCATGTGAAATGAGACAGTACCATACTTCATGATGTAATGGCCAATGTAAACCATTAACTTAATTGAATTGAGAAATACTTAGATTCATGAAGCACACCTCTGGGGGTGCCTGTGGTGGTGTTTCCAGAGATGAGTAGGTCATGAGAGCTCTGACTTCATCCCTTCATGGATTCATAATATGATGGCATTATTGGGAAGTGGTGATAAGAGGTGGAGGAAGTAGAGGTGTATCCTTAAGAGTTACAGCTTGCCTTAGCCCCTTCCTATATCCTTTCTATGCTTCCTGTCAGCCATGAGGTGAACAGCCTCTGCTAGTGTGATGTACTGCCTCAAACAGGTACAGAGAATTCATCCATAGAGCCTGCCAAAGAGAGGAACATATGGTGCCCAAGGTCATCGTCTTCAGCCCCCTACCCCTCATCAGACCTGATCTAGCCAGGACAAAGGCTCCAGGGGTGCAAATCAAGAGTACCCCTTAAAAACAAAGGGGGAGAGGAATCCTTCAGATTGTCCCTTTTCTTTCAAAGACCCCCTAGACAGATGGAAAAGTCCAGCCTGCTGGGCCAGTGCTATCCTACCTTGGAATCAGGAGAAGTCCCAGGCCAACACCTCCTGGATCAGGGTACACCCCCACCTCTAGCAGAGACCTAATATTGTCCACAGACCTGACCTGCAGTGATAGGTCTGGGGATATTCAGAAGTCTGGAAACACTGGAATGGGAGTATCTCGTCTCAGCCCACCTGCCCAGTGTGATCAGGGACACTTTAAGAGACACTACCAGCACACTCATTCTGATTCCCCTCCTCAAGTCTTGAGCCACACTCTGGGTAGGGTGAGCAGGGAGGGCTTCTGAGATGTCCTGGAGTCAAAGGGAGGGCTGGAGCCAGCCCTGCTCTCTTATGTGGAGACAGAACAGCATATATTAGGTCCCAGGAGCCTACATGCTCACTGCCTGGCCTCTAAGTGCAGCCCCTCCAAGCAGATGATCTCCATTGATCTGCTGGAGGTTTTGCCTACTGGTCAGTTCTGCAGCCCATTCTTCTTCCTGCCCCCATCGGCCCTCCTCAAGCCATCTGTCATCTGTCCAACCTCTTAAAGGAGATTTTGCCTGATCAGCTGCATACCTAGCAGGGCCTCCCCCAGCCCTAGGGTTTTATCCTGGTCTGGCTGGTTGTGCAGTCTCTGGGTGAGAGCTCTAGAGAGAGCCAGCAGAACCAAAAGCAGGTGAACTAACCAAGTGTGGCCACACACCTGCAATCCCAGGTAGACGGATGAGTTTGAGACTAGCATGGGAAAAATGGAGGTGTTGAGGAGAGAGCTCTGTCTGTAAAGTGCTTGTCTTGTAAGCATGAGGACCCAAGATTGGTCCCCAGTATTCACATAAAAATATTGGGTGTGAGCCAGCCGTGGTGGTACATGCCTTTAATCCCAGCACTCAGGAGACAGAGGTAGAAGGATCACTGTGAGTTTGAAGCCAGCCTGAGACTACATAGTGAATACCAGGTCAGCCTGGGCTAGAGTGAGACCCTACCTCAAAAAAAAAAGAAAGAAAAATATATATTGAGTGTGGTAGCCCACACTTATGATCCCAGCACTGGGGA
>PVHP010016226.1:0-36227 GCA_004024765.1 Zapus hudsonius | reverse complement strand
GTAACTATGAAGCAAAGTGTTGACACATTCTAGGCCCCAACACCCCCTTTTGTGGTAATATTTCTTATGAGTTAGAGAAACCTATGGATCCAGTGTCCCTCATATCCTGTGTGTCACTTTAGTTGTGTTCTTGATGTCTACTTTTGGACATCTCAAGTCACCAGTGACATATTTCCTCACACTGTAGGATGTTCATTTTGAGAAAAGTTCTGGGAAATAGCTTATTCTAGTTATCATTTGTGGCTTCTAGTAATTTCTCTCTCCATTCTGGAAAAACAATTGAGATTCCTAGTTTGTAGCATCTAAAATAGCTCACAGGCTTTCTTGTTTTAACTTGTGTGAGAAGAAACATGGACAACCTCTTATTTATATAACTTTTATCATTTTATTTTTCTAAACTGATTCCAAAGACAGAAAGTACTTTTTCTCCTTCTTGAGTCAGTCTTTATTATTCTTTTTTTAAAAACATTTTTATTGGCTTAAAATTATATATATTAACACAACAATATGCTCAGTATCATAGGTTCTTAGATAAAGCCATTGAATCCATGATCCCTCATATGCATTAGTTTTTCCCCCTCCATGACTCTTACATTCTTTCCGTGCCCTCTTCTGCAAATTTCCCTGAGTCATAGTGGATGAGTTTATATTTTGCATAGTTATTAGGTTTTTAAGAGTCTGTAAATTTGTATTTTGGACAATTTTGGCACTCTTGGTGCCTCTCTCTATTGTCCTTCCCCAGGTTATCTGTCTTGCTATGGGAATAGCTCTTTTGCTCATCATCTCACTTCCTTAGAGGTTGGGCTAGGGTTCTAAATGGTGAGTTTGAGGTGAATGGTCTCCTGTTTGGGTGTCCCCTGTCAAGTCATGTCCCTTTGGTGAAGTTCAGTTGTCCCCGGTTCTCGTTGCTTTCTGAAAAATAGAGTCTCCAGCGGAGAGTGAGATTATTAATGGTCAATTGAGACAAATATTGCTAGGTTGGTGAGCCACTGTGGTAACTACTCTTCTTGTTCCAACAGAATACCTGGAAAGGGTTTATATTGGCTCATGAGTTGAGGGTCCAGTCCATCATGGCAGGGAAGGCATGGTGGTGGCAGGAGTGTAAGGCTGCTGTTCACATCACAACTGCCCATCAGGAAGCAGAAAGATTCTGCTGCTCATCTTACTTTCTTATTTTATTCTGTCTAGGATTCTAGCCACCTATCTTTAGGGCGGGTCTTCCCTCATTGTTAAAGCTGTCTGGGAACACCCTCATAATGAGACATACCTGTCCATGGAGACTCTAAATCCAATCAAGTTGACTATGAACATTCGCCATCAGATGCAAGCTGCACACTCTACCTTTTAAGCTAATTGCTGAGGATCTAATTAACCACATTATATTACTGTAGGTTCTAGCCTTATGGTAGTTAAAGGCTGTTCTATGTAGCCCAACATTTAGGATATAGGTTTTAGATGGGAGGAACTATTAACCACATTTATCATTACCAGCTGACCTTTGAATTTGATGGTCAACTACAAGCTTCCTGTCATTGGTTTATCTTTAACCTATTAGTTATTGACAAGTGGCTCTGCCATTGATTTGTTTTCAGTTGGTGGGCAGCGACACATCCAGCAGTTTGGGTTTTTCCCATTATAGTGATCAAACTCTGCCCTCTTCTTGGGCTTTTAACTCCCTGCCTTACCTCAGCAGGTCTGTTGATAATGGCTGAGTGGTTACTTTTCATTTAATTTTTTTATTCTACCCAGTTCAATTTTTTTTCCTTTCAAAGGAACTCTATCCTTCTCTCTCTAATAAAAAAAAACATTCTCAGACAATTTTTGATCACCTTGCTGAGTTCTGCCTGCCTGAAGCAATCTCTCAGAGCAACTAGGCTTCCAGAATAATACAGAAAGCTGTATTTGTAGTTCAAATTATTATACAGAAGTTGACAGTTGCATTTTGATTTAAAGTCCTGTCTCTGATAATAATAAGAAGAGGATCCAGCTTATCTGGGGCTGTAAGGCTTTAGAATGGCCTGTAATTCAGGGCTTATCTCTGGAAATGCCTGGCTTTTAAACATGTAAATCTTTTCTGGGGCTACCGAGGCTGCCATCTTCTTCTATCCCACTAGGCTCAGTAAGGATGAAAATGTCAGTTTTACTTTTTCAGGTCATCTCATGAGCTGTAAGCCTAAATGAAAAAAAAAAAGCAAAGGTTCTCCAAAGAATATTGATATTTATTTTGGAATAGCTGGGCGGGGCAGAGCTATTTATATAATAGTTTGAATGCTATATTAAACCCTGGGTATATTTAAGAAGATTGGGGCAAGGGGGAGTTTTTAAAGACAAAAATGAGGACTTTTGCTGATTCAGATGTTTTGAAACAATAATTCCGAGTTATAATCGTTAGGAGTGGTGTTGGTCCAACGTTAAATATAGTTGCTAGACAGATTTTACCATTGAAATACTTATCACATAAAGTAGAGGTTCTGGGAGACTCTTTTGTGGTGGTTACTACTGAGGAAACAAGTGTGAGAACCCCTTCTTTTTTACCCTCTGGCTTCTTTTGTTGTTATTGTTAGGGAGACACAAATGATTCCATTTGGATTTTGGTAGCTTTCCCATTTCTTTCAGGGAAAATACTACTGGAAAGATATGAATCTGACCAAGTATGTCTGCTTTAGATTTTTCTGGTCTAGTATCATTAACTTAATGTTGTGTTAGATGAAGTCAGTGGCATGTTCTGAGATCCCAGGGGCCCAAGGAAGATATTCAGGGGTGCTCATGTTTCTGAGTTGTGGTGTTTGTGTCTCTTAACAGTGAATTGTACCAGACATACGGAGTAAGGTAGGAGAAATAGAGACAGTTTATTACAGAGAAAGACACTCCTGAGAATGGGAGTGGGCTAGTGATCTGGAAAAGATAATCCACCCCCAAAGCCCCACTCACAAGCTTCATGGTCCTTTTTTTAGGTCCTTTACTAAGCACCCACCTCTCGTGCTTATGTAGCATGTGGGCTTTTTCTACCTATGCTTAACTGTGACATGGAACCAACCTTAGGAAGGTTGGTTTTCAGTTTTCTGGCTGACATTACCTGCTTTAATATGTTGATCTTAATATAGCTCTTTCCAAATCCCCTTTCTCCTGACAACATGTTCTACTTCATTTGGCTGATTTGATTTCCATAAGTACAAAAAAGAGGCTAAGACTTCCTTGTCATGCCTATTCATGAGATATTAGAGTGTAGGTATGAACTTGCCCTGTGACTCTTTCACAAAGGCCCTGGCATGAGGTGTGGTCATTTACTATGACAGAAATAGTGTCTGTGGCCTTTATTAGGTCTTCTCTTTCCGGTTGAGGATCCAAGAATACCTGCCAGTGTTCCTTTGCAGAGTGCATAGCAGTAAGGTTTATCATCGTGCTCTGAGAGCCTCGTGTTTGCTTGTCTTTCCCAGCTAAGAATCACATAGCTTGACTTCCTGGAAGGCTGGGACTCCATAAGCTGCAGGGCAGTCCTTGGGGAGCAGCAGAACTGGCCTTGGGTAGTTTTGTAGGCATAATTTTTCCACATGAACTCTGCAGTCTTTGTTTCTCAATAATGGGTTTGGACACCTACAAAACTTCCCCTGTACATAGTGTTCCCTGTACAGAGTGTCAGCAGAATAAGGCTGAAGTTTCTAGTCCCAAAAGTTTCAGGATCGCCTCCTTTCCCCACTTGTTTCTTGCCTTATCCTCAGAATTCCACCCCTCCATTTTCAGACACTGTGACAATGAACTTGATTTTCAATTGGATTGTAATAATAAATGCCCAAGGGACTAGGAAAGCCCACTGAAGGGTATGTCTATATGTGAGTTTCCAGAGTCATATGACGTCTCTGACTTAGTGATCATATGGAGTCCTTGATGGACTCATAGGATGAGAGCATCTTCTGATGCTTATGATGTGAGTTGGGACCTGGTTGAAGGAATCCATCACTGAAGGCATGCTTCTGAGGAATACAGCTCCTTGGGCCTCTTTTCTCTGCTTCCTCTCCATCTTGACATAAGCGGCTGCTCTCATCCCCATTCTGTATTGATGAAACTGTGCAATGGAAATACTTCCTCCTGCAAGTTTCTTTTCTTTTCTTTTTTTTTTTTTTTTGGTTTTTCTAGGTAGGGTTTCGCTCTAGTCCAGGCTGACCTGGAATTTACTATGTAGTCTCAGGGTGGCCTTGAACTCATGGTGATCCTCTTACCTCTGCCTCCCGAGTGCGGGGATTAAAGGCATGCGCCACCACAGCCAGCTAAGTTTTTTTTCTTGAGTATTTGGTCACAGTGACACAAAAGCCTAATATATCCACCAACCTGTTTATTCCTGAAAACACATCAGGAATGAGTAAGACATTTGTATTGGCCATAACATGTTACTTTCTCTATTTGATGATAACCTCCGATGTACTGTTTCTCCCAAGGTTAGATCATCCTTAGAGAGAGAAAGAGAGAGTAAATGACTCAACTGTGGTGCACGATTCATATCGACCAACTAGTCCAGAGCTCACACCTCCAACAACCCCCTCTATTGAGTTCTTCCTCCTGGGTCACTGTCTATCTGCCCTAACCAATGAGGGCCATGCACAGAACAACTGAGGACAGCTGCTATATACCAGAGCCCACAGAAATTATCCACACTAGCCACTCTCAGGTCTGATCATCTGTTGCCTATTCCTTCCTGCATAAGACACAACAGAGACTCCTGTACATTTTCCCTTGCTCTCTTTTAACCAATCCTTCCCTATGTGAATCCATGTCCCTCCCTTAGGGTCTGTGAGAGAGGACGCTAGGCAATCTTTATGGTCATTATCTCATGAGATGGCGAACTTATATCTGAGTAATAATCAAACTTATATTAAAATGTTAGAAGCACAGGGGCTGGAGGGATGGCTTAGTAGTTAAAGGTGCTGGTTGCAAAGCCTGTCATGATGGGTACAACTCCCCAGTACCCATGTAAAGCCAGATGCACAAAGTGGCCCATGTGTCTGGAGTTTATGTACAGTGACAAGAGGCCCTCATGGGCCCATTCTCTCTCTCTCTCTCTCTCCCTCTCGCTTTCTCTCCCTCTCTCTCTCATCTCTTTCTCCATTTGTGTGTTTCTCAAATAAATAGAAATATTTTTTAAAAGTTAGAAGCACAAGGTGTTATCAATTTCCTTTAAAAAACATGAGAATGACTCTCCATTTCCAAGAAAGCACAATATTTCTGATTTCTTTTTCTCGTGTTATTTCTCTCACACAGCAGCAGTGATCCAAGAAAGGTACAGAGGGACTTCTTATTACAGCAAGGCTACCCTCCTGTTGGCCTCAGTTTTAGCCTTACCAGCTGATATTTAGTGGTCTGTTCTGAGGCACTTCTATTTTTAAATCTCCCTCCTCTTTATTGAGAATAGCACTGAACTTGGAATCTGAGACTACTCTGTCTGCATCTGTGCATAGGAGCTAGCTCTTTAGAGTCTTATTGTCTGTTACCATTAGATAAGAATCTTGGGATTGATTGTATTCCTGATTCTATTTCATTAGATCTTAAAACTGCATCAAAATCCCATGCTTTGAAGGACTTTGGTTCCCCTCAGTTGGGAGCAACATTTATTTTTCTTTTCTAATAGAATTCGATTGGTAGTAGTTCTCTTGTTTGACTTCCAGAACATTCTTAATTCAGATGCCTGCTCTTGCCAATGCCTGCTTGAATTCCTCTGAAAGCAGGGTTTTCCCTAATGGGGTTTCTGTGTGTGTATGTGATATGCATGAATGTGTGTATGTGTGTCAGTGTATGGGGTGCATGTGCACTTGTGTGTACTTGTCTAGGCCAGAGGGAGACATCAGATATCTTCTCAAGCTCACCCTCTTTATTTGACTGAGGAAGGGCATCTGACTTAACCCTAGAGCTCCCTGACTCAGCTAGTCTAGCTAGCCAGTTTGACCAGGGGAGTTCCTGTCATGCTGGGATTACAGGAGGCTGCCATGCCTACCTGGCATTTATTTGGGTGCTAGGGGTCCAAACTCCAGTCTTCATGCTTATATGGTAAGCATTTACTGATTGGGCCATCTCCCCAGACCCTTCCTGAATGATTTAAAGAAAAAAAATTTTCTTAGTCAATAAGTTATCTATTCTCACAGCCCACAGCTACCCTGGCCCATACCTTAGGGCTTCTTTTCTCGAACTGGGGCTTCTAACAACAAAGGCTGCAAAACAGACTCTCTATATTTGTTTCCCAGGACTTCTAGAGCAAGATACAGTGCTACTAATTTGGTGACTTAAAGACCAAACCTTCATTCTTTCTTTCATGAAATAAAGATGTTTGCAGGACAGTGTACACTCTCTGAGATCTGTCAGGGAGGACCTCTCTTTCTAGTATTTTCCAGCTTCTGGTGGCTTCCAACCATCTTGGATTTTAACCTCTGATTCTTTTCCAGGACTAACGTCCGCCTCTCAGGCTGTCCTCAGACAACATGCTCCTCTTACAGGGACACAGTCCTTTAGATGAAGGGCCCATTTTATTTCACTATGATTGCATTTTAATTAATTATAACTAATATAAGTTCACTGTCACAGCTTCTGAGGGTTAAGACTTCAATAGGGGAGATTGAATCTAACTTATAATCACCTGCTTATTATGGCCACGTTGATCTTTCTGAGTACTCTTGTTCTTTCCTGGTCACTTTTCTCACCACCACATACCCAAAGTCTCTTCATTTGCTTATACAATTCTCCTCTGCAGCTTGCTTAGTTTTGCTGTGGACAGCCAATTTGTCACTACATTCTGAAGCCCTGAGTCACATCTTCTGCTATCCTCATGGATAAAATGGAGTCCAGTGGTCTTCCATAGTTTTTTTTTTGCCTCTTTCCTCACAGAGGGCTTTGTTTTAGATTATTAAATAGTGTATGTGGCAGAACATTTCCCCAGAAAGATGAGAAAATAAACTGCACAGAGACTAATCTGTTTTCTGTTTTGCTGACTTATTTTTTCTTTGCTCACTCTGATTTCTTGCTCTTGGTGAGAAATGGGGCTCCTGTGCCAGGAGACACAGACTCCTCCTAGTCCAATTAGCAGGCTGAGAAAAATCATGAATCTATAAGGGGTTTTATTTATTGAGAACATTTTTGTTCATATTTGAACAATATATAAAGATACATGGAGCATCAGAGTAATGTGTATGAACAACATTCTTGGATACAGCCATGGAGGCTTGCTTTGAAACTGAGGTAGACCTCCAACCAATCCACAGTGATAACCTTGGCATGCATCAGTGCTCCCACACTGGCTCAGTGCTCTGTGTTACTGCACAAAACCACCTGTGCCTAGCTCTTTTCCAGCCCTTCATTATTGCTCTGATAAGAGACATGGAGAAGACAGATGCATTGTATCCATTGCTGTGTTCAGATCAGACATTGGCCCGTTGCTAGTAGAGCTTCTGTTTGAAGGATAACAAAATGATAAACATCTTATTATATGGCATTTATAAATATCTTGCCAGGCATTAGTGGTGCATGCCTTTAATCCCAGCACTTGGGAGGCAGAGGTAGGAGGATTGCCATGAGTTAGGAGTTCGAGGCCACACTGAGACTAACTACATAGGGAATTCCAGGTCAGCCTGGGCTAGAGTGAGACCCTGACCTCAAAAAAAATCTTGTCTTTCCTAATGCCCAGTAGCCTTAGTTTATTCTGGAATTTAATGGGTTCAATTCATGTAGGATATAGTGAGATATACTTGCATTGATTTTTGATAATGCATAGAGTCACTGAACACCACTGGCTGTTGTTGATGGTGTCAGATGAAAGCCAAATCTGTACTTTTGCAGGAGGGATTTTACTGAAAGGATTATTGTAAGAGACGGACTCCCCCAACAGGGAGAATACCTTACTTTAGGAATTGCAGGTGTCTCAGGTGTTAGGCAGAGAGGGTTTTCTTTATACAGAGGAGTAAGCAAGGCAGTGGTGGGGGGACCAGGGTGGGCAGTGATGGGGAAGCGCATCTGAGAATATTCTACCCTGAGGCCATCCTGGTCTCAACCCTGTGTGTTGCTCAGGCTGAGAAGGCATGGGTTCAGAGGTACAGGGATGAGAGGAGGTTAGCCGAAGTTTGGTGAAGCATTTTGCTCCAGTGGATTTGAGGACTATGTTTTTTTTTTTTTTTTTTTTTTTTGAGACAGGGTCTCTTGTATTATCCAGCTAACTGGATTCATAAATGCCTAGGAGATTAATGAAACACCCCTCTGGAAAGCCTGTAAAGGCATTCATTCCCCGAGACAACAAGATCATGAGCTTTTGACCTAATTAATTGATTAATTCCTCAATGGATTCATAATATGTTGGCATGATTGGGAGTGTGATGGGGAGGTAGGAGGTGGGACCTAGTTTCAGGAAGGAGGTCACTGGGGGTGTGTCCTTGGGGACTAGATCTTGCTTTAGCCCCTTCTTGTAGCCCCCTTTCTCTGTTTCCTATCTGCTATGATGAAACAGCTGTGCCGTACCTTCTTCACCATCCTCCTGCCTAAGCCTCCGGAGTGCTAAGATTATAGGCATGCACCATCACGTGCACTCAGCTGATTGTGCTTTTTTAAAAATGAGATCAAGAATGGAACTTGGTAAATTTGTATCTAGTCTTGTTATAGTTAAACAAGCAAAGCACCCTTGATTTTAGTCATATTTTATGTGGAAAGGAAGTTCTTTGCAAATAGCTCTTTTCCAAAACATAAAAATGTGAGTGTATTGCTAACCATCTGTTTTTTAGGGTCTCCAGGGTCAGGTAAAATTCAATATAGTGCATGGTTATACAGATACATGAACAGGTTATACATGCCAGGGTACCAGCTCATGCTCTAAGTAACTCAAGAGAAGAGGGGCTCTCATCATCTGGTACAGAATGACCCAGAAATGCCAAGGAGAGAGTGGCTATTTTCTTAGGAGGAAGCACGGGAAGGGATCAGTCAGGAAAGGGCTTGTTTAGGGAGCCAACATCTTTGGAAAGAGAAACACTCAAAAAGCACTTGACCAGAACCTTTTGTGCTTCACAAACTAAGATCAAAATTGGGTGCAGTGAAGCAAATTTATGGAGAATTATCAGTGGGGCTTCCAAGGAGTGTGAGTAGGGGCTGCAGAGCTGAGGATAGGTATCATAGAAGCAATTTAAGCTCAATAATGTATCAGTTACTTTCTCATTTCTGTGCACAAATACCTGACCAGAAGCAATTTAGGGAAGGAAAGAGTTGATTTTGGCTTACTCTTTCAGAGGGTAGAGTCCATTGTAGTGGGGAGAGTATGGTGAGAAAGGAAGCCAGTGCTTAAAGTGGCTACTCTGACAGACAGGAAGGAGAGAGAACATCACATGGTTGCTGGACTATAAAACCGCAAGGTTGGCTCCCAGTTACACACTTCCTCTAGCAAGGCTCCACCTTCTAAAGGTTCTCTAACATTCCAGAACAGTACCACCAGCTGTGGATTAAGTGTTCACACACATGAGCCTATGGGGTGGGGGGGCATTTTATAAACCAGCATAAAAATTTGCTCTATCTTTACTAGTGTTCATTTTAGGTCTGCATCTGCTTGAGTTCTTATAAATAAACACGTTTGCATGTACTCTAGCCATCCTGGTTCTGTGTGTGTTAGTTGTTAAAGCCTGCTCTGGTTTACTGCATTGTGATAGTCAGGAGACAAGGATGCTATCTTCTTTGGGTTTGGACTATCTCTAGCCAGGAAAGGAATAGCACACATCACATGCTTAGACCTTGTGCCTCTAACCTCATAAATTCCAAGTCATACATACAAAGTATACACATGACCTGACACAGCCCTTTAAGTCTGTTTTTGTTGCATGAACATAAATATTATTTATGCAATTAAATATCCTATCAAGAGGATGTAAAAATATAGTATATATGCTGACTAATAAGCTTTGTGTGTATTTGAAAACAGACACAAAGCTTTTAATCTATTATATTTACATACATACAATGATTTTTTTTCTCATGTAAGATATTGTTAAAATTCGACGAGAGCTTTATTTTCAAGTCTCCATACAGCCATCGAAAACGGTTTCTCCTCTTTCCCATTTATTTATTTATTTTCTATCTGGCCTGTTGAATCTTTCATATCTCTTGGCTTCAGCATAGATGAATTGATGGCTGAATAAATTAAGGATAAGCATACTGTTCTGTTCTTCTAAAACCTGTATTTATTGCTGTGATTTATCTGACAATTTACATAAAATGCTAGTTAGTACAGCTGAAATTATTAATTCTTCAGAGAATGAGATGTTCAACTGTTTCCACAGCTTCAGGCAATTTTTTTGGTTCACATTGATATGCAGGAATTAGACAGACCACAACTTGGTTTTTGAATTAAAATGCATCATTGATGGTAATTTCAAGGAAGTTTCTATATTGTACTCCCATTTAACCAAACATCACATTTCCTCATTAAAATATCAGCATCTGTAATGAAGTACTTTGCTTTATAATTTAAAATGTCCCACTATGTTGGATGCACATTTGAACATTTAAATGTAATTCTGCTAATGTACTGATTAATTTATGTTATTCTCTTCCACTCACGTGGCAGATTTTAATTGCAATTAGTTAGTTGCTGTCGGGTCTCAGCATGCAGTGGGCTGGGGGTGGGGGAATGTCCTGATCAGTGTAGAACAATTACCAGGACTTCTGAACAGGAATCATGTTAGCGGGAGTAAGAGGACCCATCAAAGTTGTGAATCTTAATTTTCCCGGTAATAGCCATGCTTGGGGGGCCGGCATTTGTGCTGAGGAAAAAGCCAAATAAATGGGAATTATCTGAGCACCATAATACAATTAAGCTGTCACAACAACTTTGGGGACTGATCTTTTGTACTCTCTCTCTGTCAGTCCTGGCTGCTTGAGGGTTAGTGTAATGGGGACCATGCTCTCCCCAGAGTCCTGGGCTTTTGATGTGCGTGATGTACAGCTGTAACCAAGGCATGGGGTACAACATCCGCCTTTTACTCAATGTTGTTGAGCTACAAATTCATGTAATTAATTTTAAAAAGCCATTACTTTGATCTTCATAAATATGCCCAGGATTCAGATGGAAAATCTCATGGGGAATTTTCTCAGGAGGATGATGACGGGGCCAAGATGCAATTTCATCAGGGTCTACTTACTTGTCCATAAATGAGGCTCCCACCCCATGAACCCCATCCTTTATTTCAGCTGCTGTGATTACCAGCTGCATTGCTGCATTATGCAGAAGAGCTGTCTGCTTCCCCTGCAAACAAACTGCCTTGGTTCAGTGAGCTACTTGTAATGGTATGCTAAGCCTTGCAATATATTCCTATAATTTGCCTTAAAGCACTTTCGGTTCTTGCATTAGCTCTATTACTCCAACTACAGGGGACAGAGTGTGGAAATGAGATGAAAACATAATCCATGCCATGGTCATTATGGGTGGAGGCAAAGAAGAATGCCTGGACCCCTTGAACTTGAGTTCTAGTCTTAGTTTCTTCACTTTATGGACCCCATGATCTCAGTTCTTGGTTGGAGATAGTCATCAATGATGACTAGCTTAGGGATGTATATAAGTTATTTTTCTTGTTTCTGTGACCCGATAAGAAACAACAGAAGAGAGGAAGAGTTTATTTGGACTTACCGTTGAGAAAACCCTCGTGATACAGAAGGCATGGTGCCTGAGGCAGTTGGTCACATTGCCATGGCAGTCAGAAATAGTGAGTAGAAAGAAATTGTCATGGTTTGATCTAGATGTCCCCCCACAAACAAATGTGTTCTGAGTGCTCACTCACCAGCTGATGGCAGTTTTGGAATTGGAACCTTGTTGGAGCTGTGTTGGCGTGGCGGGTTTATGGGGTTATAAGCCAGCGTCCCCTTGCCAGTGTTTGGCACACCTTCCTGCCGCTGTTTGCAGTGCTGTGGTGGAGGTGATGTTCACCCTCTGCTCATGCCATTGTTTCCCCTGCCATCATGGAGCTTCCCCTCGAGTCTTTAAACCAAAATAAACCCTTTCCTTCATAAGCAGCTTTTGGTTGGGCTCTTTGTCACAGTGATGAGAGAAAGCTGACTGCAGCAGCAGTGGAGCCATGAAACCCCAAAGCCCACCCTCTGTCATGATTCTTCCAGCACGGCCCCCTCTCATCAATGATCCATAGCCTTCTGGGGATCATTGCATTTATTGTTCACATACAAAGAAGCTCACTGTCAGCTTTAACTTCATTTTTAGAAAATAAAGGAACCGTGGAGGTAGCTCAGTAAGTAAGCATAGGACCTGAGTTTAACCTCCAAATTTCACATAAAAAAAGCCAGCGGGCATAGTGGTGTGTGTGTGTGTGTGTGTGTGTGTGTGTGTGTGTGTGTGTGTGTGTGTGGTTCTAGTGTGCTGGGAATGCAGAGACATGTATATGCACACCTCCACAAGAATGCACTCACGTGGCACAGGAATGTGTATAGCACACATGACATCATCACACCAATGTTTCCCTTTGGGGGTCCATTGTTCACTGACAGGTGTGGCTCGCCATACAGACTGAGTCATGCTGTGGGGAAGATGAACTTGAACCAGTGGCAGATACTATATGAGCTTTGTCATGGCATATATATGACAGTTTACTCCTCTGCCCTCGGTTTCTTGCTTGTGTCCTTAAAGGCCCTTTTTTTTTTTTGCTTGTTTTGTTGGTAATCTCAAATTTCCATTTGCTTTATTTCATTCTAGCCGCTCCTTTCTTAGTATTGTATAGAGTCTTATAGGCGAAAAGTCCAGTATGGCTGTGCTCCTTTTGGAGGTGTTTGGGGATAATCTTGGTTTCTTTCTTTCTTTCAGCTAGTAAGTATTTTCTTTGCTCAGGGATGATTTCTCCTTGTTCAAAGCCACAACTTTATATTTGTTTCTCATTCATCTTTTATCCTTCTCTCTGACTCCCTTCTTTCTTTTATTTTCTTACTTTAAAAAATATTTTATATTTATTTGAGAGAGAGAGAGAGAGACAGACAGACAGACAGACAGACAGACAGACAGACAGACAGAGAATATGGGCGCACCAGGGCCTCCAAGCCACTGCAAATGAACACCAGACACATGCGCCCTCCTGTGCATCTGGCTGTACATGGGAACTGGGGAATCAAACTCTGGTCCTTCTGCATTGCAGGCAAATGCCTTAATCGCTAAGCCTTCTCTTCAGCCCATATTTTTTTTTACTTTTTAAGAAGATCTGAGATTATATTAGCCCTCTCTGGATGCTCCTGGATAACCCTGGCTCATCATAAAATCCTTAACATGCCCATAACTGCTAAGCCCTTTTTGTCACATAACCTATCAGGTCTCAGGTTTCTGTCAATTAGGATGTGGGATCTTTAGGGACAGTCATTCAGCTCTCAATAAGGATTGATCACCTGGAGCCCATGCTCTGTACCAGAGGCTGCCCTGTGATCTTCATGTGCCTCTTCCTCAGCTTGCAAGGCAGCCCCTGCAGTGTCTTATGAACATATGAGGAAACAGAAACAGAGAAAATGACTACTAACAAGCCAAGAACCTACTTTCACATCAGAAAGAACATGGATGATGTTGCAGTTACCTTTTCATTGCTGAACAAAAACCCTGAAGCAGAAACAGTTTATGGGAGGAAAGCATTTATTTCACTCTTATAGATTCCAGACGAAGCTTCATCATGGCAGAGGAAGCTGGCTCACTACACCATACATCCATAAAAGAGGAGAGAGAAAGAGAGAGAGAGAGAGAGAGAGAGAGAGAGACAGAGAGAGACAGAGAGAGAGACAGAGAGAGACAGAGAGAGAGAGAGAAACAGCTAGCACCAGCAAGCATGAACTAACTTTCCACACACCTTATGGTTGAACTGAAGATCTGCCCCAGTGACACACCTCCTCCAGCAGGACTCCACCTTCTGTAGACTAAGTAGGAAGTTTAATCAAGAGTATCTGTGGCTATGGAGCCATTTACATTGAAACCACTGTAGGTGGGTTTTAGAGCAGGATTTGGGGCTGATTCATCTTCCTGGTGGCACTTAACCCTTCTGCATTTCAGTTTCTTTGTGCATATGTGACATGGGATCTTCTTGAACAGTGTGGTGATGACTGAACAAAGCTAAGACCTCCTCAATTACAAACAAAGCAAAACAAAAAAGCAAGTTGGGAAACACTCCCTCCAAGTTCAATGGATATTAGGTGAAGAGAACCTAGGATTTGGAGCAAGACTAATTTGGGTTCAAATCCTGACTCTTGCCATGAAGTAGTCTCATTTTGCCAGGTGGATATGTTTTCATTAGCTGCTACATTCATCAAAAACTCTTGTTTTATATTCATTCATTCAACACATATTCAGCAGCAAGCTGAGACCTGGCAGATGCATAGCTGGAGCATGGCTTTTGCCTTTCCATAGGGTGGGAGCCCTCATGTCTTGCCAAGTCTGCACCCTTCACGTTTTATGGTTGGCACTAGGAGCCAGAGCAGGCTGCATCCTAGTTCAGCACACTCATCAGGAACCTTCCCTGCTGCTTCCTAGTTATTCTACTTTTATTCTCATTTGCAAGATCATTACTCTCCCTCTGCTTCAAGCAGCTGACCTTCCATTGCATCCTGTTGAGGAGTCTACCTACTAAATATCTCTTCTTTTTATCCCCACTGTCTTATATTGAAGTTATTTTTTTTAAAGCCAGGCATAAATCCTCCTCGTGGATTTTCTTGTCTCTAGTCTCATCCCCTGTAGCCCTTGGCTTATGCTTTGGTTTCTCAACAAGATCACATCAGTCTATCCAGAGAATATGGAAGATGTTCTTTGGGGAGTGGGGAGGGTCAACTGTTCCTAAGATTTGGCCTCTGTTTAGAGATGCCATCAATTATGCCTCCTAGCTCTACAGGCTTTTATTGCTCCATTTTCCCATCTGCTTTGGGATAGAGACCCTGTGTTTAATTTTCCCTCTGACAGCCGAGACTGGGAGAGGCATGCAAGCACTTAGAAAGCCATTTTCTCTCTATGGGAAAAATAGGAGGGCAGTGTTAGAAACAGTGTGAACTTGTTACTAGAGATACTCCGTGCTGCAGCTTAAATCTGCAATGTCCTTTACAAGCTCATCTTTGGAACAATGGCTCCCCATCTGGTGGTGCTGGGTTGGGAAGCTGTGGAACCTTTAAGGGCTGGGAGTTAGCTGATGGAAGAAGGCCACTAGAGGTGAGCTTGTGAAGGTAATAAATGGCCCTTGGTTCTTGCTCTGCTCTCCACTTCCTGATCAGCTGTGATGTGAACAGCCTCCACCACACACTCCCACTGCCATCAACTGAGTTTCTCTGCCATGCCTTCTCTTCCATGATGGAGTGAAACTAGTAGATGAATTAAATCTTTCCTTCCTTGAGTTTTTTCTGCCACTTATTTTGTCACAGTGATGCAACAGAGACAAATATAATCAGTGTTGCTCCACTCTGCTGCATGGTAGCAAATGACCACATATCCCTCTCTTTCAGGTAATGACTTCAAGTACCTCCAGAGATCTCCTTTCTCCTTGGTTGCATGACAAACCTCCACAACCCCAATTCCTAGAATCTCAGTCTTTCTAGTAAAGCTGATATCAGGGATCCACTCTCTTCAGCCTTATGGTGTCAGAACACACACCAAACCATAGTGCAGCTCCATGATAAGTGAAGCATGGACAGCATTGGGGCTGTTAGGGGTGTTATTTCTTTACATGGTCCTCAGGTGCAGATCCAATCAAGTCAGCTACTGTTTATGACCATCAAAACCTCTCTTGTTGTCTCCTAAGTCATAGATTTATGACCATGACTTTCATATCTAGGAGACGCTTTTTGACATGCGTATATGTGTATGCATGTTTGTGTGTGTGTGTGTGTGTGTGTGTGTGTGTGTGTGTGTGTGTGTGTATGTGTGTGCCAGAAATCAATGTCAGGTGTCTTCCTTAATTACTCTTGTGGTGGTTTGAATGTAAAGTGTTCCCCATTGCTTTGTATATTTATGATTTAGCATCACATTGAATCCCCAGCTGGTGGAGCCTTTGGGAGGTGGAGCCTTGCTGGAGGTGGTGTGGAACTGGGGGTGGGCTTTGTGGTTTATAAGTCCAGCCCCACTGGGCTGTTCATAGCTCATTATCTCTACTTCCTTCCTGCTGCTGTGGAGATGTTACACCTAGCTGTGTGCTCTTGCCATGGTTTTCTTGCCATGATGAAGGTTCGACTCAAAATTGTTTTAAGCTGGAAATAAACCATTTCCTTCCATGAGCTGCTTCTGGTTGTTTTGTCCTAGCAAGGAAAAATAACTGCTAAAACTCTCCTCTTTATCTTTTGAGACAAGGTATTTCACTGAACCTGGAGCTCACTCATTCTTCTCTGGCTAGCCAGCAAACCACAGGGATCTCCATTTTTTACTTCCCCAATGCTGAGATTACAGGCTTGTGCCACCATCCTTGGCTTTTATGTGGGTGCTGGGTATCCAAACTCAGGTTCTCATGTTTGTATGACAGACGCTTTATCAATGAACTATCTTCCCAGACCCTCCAAGAAGCTTTCACACATAGTCTTTTCCAGCCATATTGAAATACTTGGTGTTCTTGCTTCTGTGTCTTATGCTTGCTATTTCCCCTGCCTGGAATCTTTCCTGCCTGGCCACCTCTTACTCACTCCTTATGGCACAGCACGGGCATCTCCTTCCTCTATGAATCTGTTCCTGGCTTTCTTTTTCTCATTCCTTCGATGGAATAAACACCCCCTCCTCTCTGCTTCGAATATATGTAGATCTCTGTAGGGGAGAATTTCCTTTGCTTTCTCTGATTTAGTGATTAGGGACCTGTGAATTATACTGACAAAAAACAGGTTAGCAGGAGAAAAGCTATCTATTTCTTTATTGGTGTTAATGTTTTTATGTGCAGAAGGGATTTATGGGAAGAAAATGAAAGTCTAAAGAGTAGCTAGATTGAGAGTTTATGTCTCATTTTAACAAAGGCTCATAAATTTTGGAGAAGTGAGTAGACAAAGGAAGCAGGGCTAAAGCTTTGGGGAGAGGTAAATTGTGGGAGATAAATATATGGGAAAACCGAAGGAAGATAAGGGTGATTTTCATAAGGTTTGTTTCTTATACTCATCTGGTGCTGGCTTTTCATCTCCATGGCTGTGAAACTCCTGCAGAGCAGGGGATTTATAGCAGTCCTCATTTCTAGGAAGTTTCTGCTCTTGTCAGATAAGGAAATCTCTGGGAAGCCTTCTTTCTGTGTCTGCTGACTCTCCCTTGCTGTCAGCTCAAAGGAATAAATGGCAACGCAGCATATTTTGGGGCGGCATATTTTGTTCCCCTCCGGTGCTTTCATAGAGGTGATGTCACATACTTTTCATAGTCAATTTATCTGGTCTGTGAGCTTGCCTAGGATAGAGGTCGCCTGTCATTTATCTTTGTATCCAAATCCCAAGACTTGTGTCCAAGACCCGCAGGTTGTGATGTCATTGATCCAGTGTGTTGCCTGAGCACAGGATACTTATACAAGCACCTAACTGCTGAGTTCTCTCCAATCCCCCCACCCTGTTCCAGGCACAGGTTATTCAAAAGCTACTTAGTGATTCTAACCTGCAGGCAGGGTTCAGGACAATTTATTTTGACCAGTGTTTCAAATTATAGCATTTTCCAGGTATTCTTCCAAGCTCTCCTCAGGGAACATTATCTCAGGGGGTATCAGTGATAGAGGAGAGGGTGTCCAAACTAACATCTGACTTTAGTTTTGTTGAATGGGAGAATATGTGTGAGAGAAAAATTGAACAAATGTAGGTCAAGACCTAAGATTAGATTAGCATCACATTGGGATTGACCTCACAATGAGAATGGAGGTTTTTTTTTTAATATATATGTGTGCATGTGTGTTTATATATGTGGGTGTACCTATGTTTTTGGGTATGCATGCATGCTTGTGTGTGTGCATTCATGTGGAGGCCAGAAGTAAATATCAGGTGTCTTTATCAATCACTCTCGACCTTATATTTTCAGACAAGTTCTTGCATTGAACCTAGAGCTCACTGATTCAGGTAGACCAGTTAGCCAGCAGTATACCACACCCAGCTCTTATATAGGGTCTGGGATCTGAACTCAGGTCCTCATGTTTGCACACCAAACACTTTACCCACTGGGCCATCTTTGAGAATGGATCTTAAGACTAAGGTCAGACATCTGAACTAGCAGTTTGGGCCTGAAATACTCTGGGGCTCCTTCCACTGAGAAACAACTAGATTCTATGTAAATTATACTTTAAAAATATTTTTATTTATTTGAGAGAGACAGAGAAAGAGGCAGAGAGAGATGAGAGAGAAAGAGAGAAAGAGAGAGAGAGAAAGAAAGAAAGAGAAAGAGAAAAAGAGAATATGGGCACACCAGGGCCTCTTGCCATTGCAAACAAACTCCAGATACATGCATCAGTTTGTACATCTGGTTTTACGTGAGTACTGAGGAATTGAACCTGGGCCATCAGACTTTGCAAGCAAGTGACTTTAATGGCTGAGCCATCTCTTAGTCCTAAATTATACTTATTGATGAATTACTTATCTTGAAATATTTCCCTCTCTTAGGCCTCCAGAAAGAAGCAACCTGTAAGCTGACCCTGAGCAGTAAGCCAGCAGGAGGCAGGGGTTATTCTGGTAGCAGATGACGACAGTAGCATCCTGGTGTGAGTGGCTACTTGGTCGCAAGAGGGCAGCTGGTCTGAGGCTTGACTCATTGAGGTAGTGTTTGTTGGGTTAACCACACAGATTTAGGCTAGTATAGAGGCAAGATGAGAATTTCTAAGAAAGACCTAGAAAGACATGCAATAGCTACAGTGTGGCAGAGTGTTGGCTGTGCCACTGGTACGTCACCCCAGTACAATGGATGAAGACATGCAGTTCATCCCAGACATGGCTACAGGGAGGTGGGCCAAGCACTGAGGCTCAAAGGAGGTTGAGTAGGATTGGTTGCCTCAAGCACTGAGCTGTGTCTTGTGTCCATGGAGCTTTGCTGAAGGTCAAGTCTTTTTCTAGGAGGTGGCCTTCAGGTTATCTGTGTCAAATAGGGTAACTTTTAAACCCAGCCAGGATGGAATCAGAGCAACCCATAAGCATGGGAGCTCCCCGGAAGGTTCAGACAAGAACAAAATAGAACTTCTGAAAATAAAAACTATAATCGTTGGAACTGAAAAACCCTCAGTGAGACAAACAAGCATACCTAAGGACAGAATCACTAGAAGAAAAATATGGTAGAAAATTTCAGAGATGCATAGAATGAGAGGGTATACCAGAAGTACATGAGACTCCACAAAGGGAAGGTAGAGGTGATCAAGCAGGCAGCATTTGAAGGAATAATTGCTGGAATCCTCCCTAGCATTGGAAAAGCTAAATATATTTATTGCATACCTAGGATTAGTATTGCTGAAACTTCACAGTCTGAAAGTCAGTGAGCTGTTAAAGTTGTCAGAGGAAAAAACAGATCACCCATGAGGAATGACAATTAGTGAGTACACTTCTCAATAGGGGCATGGAAGGCAGAAAAGAGGAGAACATTGTCTTCAGGAGAGCAAAGGCATGTCATCTCGGAATCCTATACACAGTGACAGTATTTTTAAAAGTAAAAGAGACATTTTCAGATAAAAGCTGTATAGCTCCTGCCACCACCAAATTTTCTTTGAAAGCCCTCTGGAGGAAGAATTAAAAAAGTGATTGCAGAAGGAAGGTCTGAGAGGCAAAAAGGAAAGGCATACCAAAAAGAAAAGGGCAAATATATAACATCTATACAAAGAGTGTCTAGATAAGTGAATTATGTTTGATTTTTGTCTTTATGAAAGACCCAGGATGGAAAATTCACCTGCCAGGTTGCCAATTGTAGGGGAAGGATAATGGTTTTGTGAAAGGATCTGAAAGTCTTTGTATTTTTGGGTAATATGTTAAAATATAACTTTGCTACATTGAATGTGCATAGCATAATTTCAAGGGCACTAAGGAGATCTGTTTTAATTTCAGAGCCAGCAAAAGGAATAAATGAAACAATAATATGAAAACAGATGATTCTTGGTCAGCCCTGTAAGACTCAAACAAGGAAAAGAGGCAGTGAAGATGAGGAAAGAGAGAGAAGCGTTCTCACTCCAGGAGACACAAAGAAATCTATGGAAGGGAAGATATGCAAACATGTTCTCAGGAACAACAAACTGAAATTACAACCTGAAAAAGATTGTCAGGTAAACAGATTTGGGGAAAAGAAATCTGGCATCTAATGCTATGCTAATTCTAAGAAATATAAGGAGAGAAAGACTGAGTGAGGATGGGAAAATATAAACCTGCTGTATTACTCACTTTTCTCATTGCTGTGACTGGAAATGACAAAAACAACAGAAGGAAGTATTCTTTCTTTTTTCTTTCATTTTATTCTTGTGTGTGTATGTATGTGAACGCGTGTCATGTTCTGGGGCATGTGCATGTGTGTGTGTGTGTGTGTGTGTGTGTGTGTGTGTGTGTGTGTGTATGTGTGTGTGTCAGAGTGTCCACCTCTGTGGTAACAGGGTTTCTCATTAGTCTGGAGCTTGCCAATTAGGCTACTCTGGCTGGCCAGTGAAGCCCAGGCATCCTCCTACCTCTACCTCCACAGAAATAGGATTACAGGTGCATGGCACCACATCTGACATTTTGATGTGGGTACTGGGGATTGAACTCAGGTCCTCATGCATGTGTGGAAGGCACTTTACCAACTGAGCCATTTCCTCAGCCCAGATTTTACTAGGAATATTTACTAGCTTTTAATGTGTTTGTAGTAAAAAAAAAATCTTCAAAATATGTAAAACTATTGGTCTAAATTAAAGACCTATTGGAGAATTAACTATCATTGTGTGAGATTCCAACACATTGCTCTCAATTATTGATATGGCAAGCAGACTGAAAATTGGTAAAGAAAATTTGCATGAAACAATTACGGTGCTCGATGTATTTTAGACATATCCAACTCTGCTTCAGTGTGCATTCTTCACAAGTACATATGGGACATTGACAAAAGATTCCCATGACAGGACACAAGCAATTATCAACTCTTTTCAAAAAAATTGAAGCTATTCAAACCACATTCTCTTACCACAAAGCATGAAGTTACAGATCAATAATGAGAAGATTAAACTCAAGAAAGAATCCCACCTATTTAGAGATGAAACCACACATATCAAAGATGAAATCATAAGGCAAATGAAAAAGAGAATCCACAGGTGGGAATCAGACAATCTGGTGTTTATGTCCTGGACCCAGGGGACCGGAAGGGAGGGGGTCTCTTGGAAACTCTGGAGGAGATTGATGGATTCTGAAGCAATTAAGGCAAAAGCAACCAAATCCTCGACCTGAGGAGACTGCATTTCTCCTTATTGATCAGCCACGTGGTTTAAAATCCCTTGCTCAGGTTGTTTCTTCTCTAATGAAGGGTAAAATGTTTCTGTGCTGTGTCCCATAGTAATGAGGCACAACCCGTTGTGCAGACCCTGCTCTGACCTGTCTTCAGAGATACCGCCTGGCATATGATTCCAATACATACCATAATGTGTTACAGATTTCTTAAGCATGTAGGCAGGGATCTGGACATCAGAAGGAACCAGTGGCAACTGGATGCAATTTCTGGAGGAGGTGTGTTGCTGAGGTTAGACCTTGGGGTTGATTAGTCTAGCCATGGATTTGAGAGTTAACTCACTCAAACTTATTCTGCCCTTCTGGCTCCCTCTTGTTCTCTCTCTCTCTCTCTCCATCTCCTAGGGGTATGTGAAGTTATGACCCCAATACCAAGTTTTTCTCCACCATGATGAGGTTTCCCATGAAGCTCTGAGTTTGA
Source organism: Zapus hudsonius (assembly GCA_004024765.1). Classification (NCBI taxonomy): domain Eukaryota; kingdom Metazoa; phylum Chordata; class Mammalia; order Rodentia; family Dipodidae; genus Zapus; species Zapus hudsonius. Next base: position 14,410 of record PVHP010016226.1, on the reverse strand, counting down.
AATTAACCCTTTCCTTTCATAATCTACTTCTGGTCAGGTGTTTTGTCTCAGCAAAAAGAAGGTAATTGCTGTATAGAACAAGTCTATAGATGATAACCTTTCACCTATTTCAAGTCCACTGTATATAATTCATTCATCTCACAAATTATACTGGCTAAAAGTATTATGGAAACCAAGTTCCCTATCTCTTAATTGCAAGTGACAAAATTAACACCCTGTGGCATGAGCTAAGGTGCAGATTATTTCAAGTCTTTTGGGGGATGGTGTGACATTAATGCCTTATCTAGAATTGGACCTGCAGTCCTGTCTAGTTTTCCTATCAGAATTTTGAAGTACATCTATATTTCCTAGAAATTTACACTGTGTTATGTGGCTTTGCCTGGTGGTTATCATACCATTCCTCAGTGCTGAGTAAATTTATAAGCAAAAAAAAAAATTACATCTCTGGCCAAATCTTGCAATCAATTGCTCTTTATAGAGATTTTGTGCCAGTTTTCAATAGGTAGAAGAAAGTGGTGTTGTTATCCTCTTTAAAATAGAGTTTTTACAAATGAATTGATTTGAGTACTATGTCTGAATAAAACAAAAGTTGGATGTGGTGGTTGCCCACTTGTAACCCCAGCACAAGGGAGGGAGGCTGAGGCTGGAGGATTGCCATATTTCAAGGCCAACCTGGATTATGTAATGAGTTAAAGGCATAGTGAAACTGTCTGAAAACTAGCTAATTAATAGCAAGAAAGAACAAATGAATTCAGAATAATACCAACCTAAAGAAGAGCTACGGCACATCTGGTGAGAACTAGAGATGTAAAGACACTGTGTTCTAGAAGGGGGAGGGGGAAACAAGCATCACTTGAGGGCAGAGTTATCCAGACTGTGACTCTGCTTCCCTATCCCTGACAAAATTGATATTATTTCTCCTTTCTGATTCTCCACTTGCTCCCAGCCAATACTATAATTAAAAGGCCTTTCTCCAAGGTGCTCAGAGCACTTCAGAGACATGGTCTAATTAATCCCCTTCACATCCCCTGATGTCTACAAGCTTGGGGCCCTGCTTGTGCCTGGGAGAGCCAGGCAGCTCAGCTTGGTGCCTGTGGCAGCTCTTCTGGATGGGCTTATGAGAAGTGACAGCAGCTGTTGAAATGAGCCTTGCTTTCCCAAGCTGTGAACACAGTATTTCCTCAGAGTCAGGCCTGCACTTCCTGGAGAGCCAAAAAGGCACCCACTGGAGCCTATAGCGCAGGCTGCATATGCCTTCTTCCACATGCTTCAATTCATGGCTCGGTCCAGCCTTCAGATGGTGAGAGGCAGGCCAATTAATCTTCCTAAGTGGGTCGTCTTTGGCCTCTCCATGCATCTTTTCCAGCTTTCTCATTTATGAGATGGGATAGACCTTTTCTGTGCTGGCTGGATGGTTGATTCTTAGAGGTTCTGTCTTCTGCAGAACTCTGATACACATAAAGCAACACCTTTTGGTTCTTTTAGCCCAGATAACTGTCTGGGCTCGTGGCTGTCAGCAACATTGCCCACCTGCAGCTGGACATGCCCTTTCTGCCCAGATTCTACTGTGGAACCCTCATGATGGCTGTCTATCCATAAGAAGTACATGTACCTAATAGGATGTGGGATGAGGCTCAGACATAACTAGTTATGTTTCTCCTACATTCTTTTTGTTCTCCCCCTGGCACCTTTTCTTCACCTGTGCAATTGTCTGAAGTCTATGAAGGGGATGAAACCATGCTTCCACTGAGGAAGACTGGAGTCAGTGCTTTCACAAGAATACTTTTGGTGGGGGAGAATATCCAGAGGCAAGACACCCCTGAGTAACACCCCTGAGGGCCAGGAGAACCGGGCTGACTACTAGGCTATCCATGATCCCCTGCCCCAAGGACTGATCCAGACGGCCCACGGAGGAGGATTTCCAGCCGATTTCGCATGGGGAAGAGGGGTATTGGGGAACTAGGCATAACAACTCATCATTTGCCCATTAAATAATGTATCATTATGGACAATAAAAAAAGAATATTTTAAATTTTATTATTTCTCACATGCGATAGTCATGCAATGATAAACATTAACCTCAGGACACATTATAAGATGAAGTCAGAGGTTAAATATTGTTTCCAACTTCACAGAGGCCAAATTCAGGTGTCCTTACAAATCAGTTTTCCTTCTACTCCCATCTGTCCATATCTATTTTCTTTCCATCACTACCTCTCTGCCACTTATTAGAATTGTTTAACCCCCTCCCTCCTTTTTTGTGCTAGACATTGTGCTATGGCCTAGATGTGCAAAGACACTGTTATAACTGTGCTCCCATAAAAATATTTTAATGGGAAAAAGTTCTGTAAAAGTGGACTGGAGAGATGGCTCAGTAGTTAAAAGCTCTTGCTTGCAAACCCTGATGGCCTGAGTCCAATTCTCCAGTACCCATGTAAAGCCAGATGCACAAAGTGGCACATGCATCTGGTGTACATTTTCCGTGGCAAGAGGCCTTGGAAAACCCATCCCCCTCTCATCCTCTCTCTTCTCTCTTTCTCTGTTTGCAAACAAACAAATCATTTTTTAAAATAATGTTTTGCAAAGGCCTTGATGAAACACCTCATGACTGAGGATCTAATCAGATGGTGTACACAAGGCCAAGGGAACTCTTAAAAGTGGGAGGAGAATGAAATGCACAGAAGAGAGCCTGCAAAGACTCTGATAGATATGGATATATATAGGAAATACATAGAGTTGAGGAACCCAATAGTGGCTCTGTTGGCCAGAGATGGGTTGTGAAGAAACAGAGAGAAGAAGGCTATAGAGACCACTGGGGACCATGTATTTATGAGGAGGCCTTTGTCATTCTAGAGAGCCTGGGCTTTGGTCCTCTGTTCAGTGCGAAGTCACTGAGATCTTGTGTACAGGGAAGACCGATAAACAGAGCTCTGATTTGAACAGCCTCCCTCTGCGCCTTCTTTGAGCTTTCAAAGTGGCAAAGATGGAGGAGGATTCATATGCTTCATATTGGAGAGAATGCTGGTGTGGAAATTATCACCAGATGTCAGCAAAATTCAGTTGATATGTTTGCTAGAATGAACTTTGGTAATGGGTCTAGAAAGCCTTAAATATGTTTATTCTATTGGAATATTTGCTGCCATTGCAAATATATTTTAAGGAAATTATCCAAAATAAAATGAACATTTCAGGGCAAAGTTATTTTAGGTATCTTTCTAAAACTAATAAGCAAATAGAAGTAACTTAAAATGTCGAACTATAAGGCACCAGATAAGAAGCTGCATTATTCACCTGTCAATTGTGGAATTGTTGTAATGGAAAGTTTTAAATACAGTGATGTAGTAGAACAATGGTACAATGTTGTTTCGTTGCTCAAAATCCATTCACTCTTATTTTGGTAGAAATGCTTTACATTCTATCTGGTTCCAAGTTATAGCATTACACTCACCTACCTTGGCCACAGAGACTGGTTTAGGGTCCATCATGCCCACCTAGACATCATGAGTCTTAAAAGTTATTCGAATGAGTGCTGGGACCATGATGCACCCATTTCTCTGCTTAATATAGACAAGTTTATGGCAATTTGTTACATTAACATCAGAAACCTAATACAAATAGGTTGAAATGGTCTTTAGCCAGACCTAAGAAAGGTAGAATTAATAAGAACTTGGGAGGATGTGATGGGATTTCAGTTATCTCTTCAACCTGTTTAGCCCTTCAAAGAAATGTCAACTCAGTACTTCACTTACAAATAAAGGGAATAAATAGAGGAAATATTATTTTGGGAAGCTCTTCTTTTACTTAAATAAACAGCTCTACCATGTAATATGGGGCATCAGGAAACTGAAATAACTATTAAAGTCACCCCCAAAGATCCAAAGCCCATCCACTTTCACACGATAGAGCCTTTGTTAATTAAAATGGAAAAAAGTCACTTTTCTTTGAAACTCACTGAGCTTTGGTGACCAAAGCTCCAAGAAGGTGGCATGTGAACCAGGCAGCCAGAAGCAGCAGAGTCTGAGTTTGCACGTTTGACTTAGGGGACTCTGAGCAAAGCCTCTCACAGTGACTTCTCCTAAAAGCTAAGGTGGATTTTTCAAGTCAAAGTCACCTTGCTTTACATAAGGGGAAGGAATGACAAGTCTGGCATGTTGAGAATTGAATATTGTAGAGCAGCGTTTGACCCGAGTGTGGATTTCAATCTATATTTGTCTTGGGAATATTTCAAAACACATTTGGTCATTTGGGGTTATTAAGGTTGAGGGTGACTGGTGCCTCTCAAGGTCAATGCTGTTCTCTGCAAAACAATAAAAGCTTGTAGGAGGCCAAGGGCTGTATGAGAAAATTAAATATTGATTGAGGAGTAGATCTGATGTTGTGCAATGTAGTTATTAGAATCAATTCAGTGCTGTTAATTTGCAGGCTCACACGTCCTCAGAAGGCTACATCAGTTAACAATACATTATTGAAGTCTGGGTAGCTTTCATCATTGCTGTCTCCTTTTTCTCGGCAAGGGAAAGCCACACACCCAATCAATATGCCTTTATGGAACACAGCTTCTTATAACCACTCAGTTTACATATGATCACTTTCAGCAGTTTGTGACAGTTGGCAAAGTCAACTTCCCTCCCACATACTCTTTCTTCCTATAAAGAAATAGGAGATCCCCATTCCTACTTATGAATTTACAGGGACTTCAGGGATGGGTAAAGACAGGAATCCATTCTTTGGATTTCAGCACTCCTCTCTCAACCTAAAACCATGTAGGGTAGGTCCACATCAACTGACTCTGGGAGAGACAAGTTTTTTTGACACAAGGAAGCTGTTCAAACTGCCAGAATAACAAATGCAAAAAAACCCCAAAACATTCTCCATAAAATCTTGGAACTGAAATAGGTTTTTGTATGAGTCAGGCTTCTCTAGAGAAACAGAACCGATGAAATGGATGTACATTAAAAGGAAGATTTATTGGATAAGCTTACATGATATGGACTGGGAAGTTCAGAAATGGCTGAAATCAGGCTGGAGGAGCTGAGAACCTGACACCTGTTCCGTTCATAAGGCTGGGTGTCCCAGCTCTCTCAATGTAGTGCTGAAGGCCTGGAGGATTCCTGAGGAGCTGCTGATCTTTAGACCATGTTGGGATGCTGAGGAAGATCAGTTCTGATGAACCTGCAAGGCAACAGGGCAGATGCACACTCCAGGAAGGAGGGAAGTCGGGCAGCAAAGGAAGCACTCACTACTTTCATCAGACCTCTCTGTGTCTGGGCTACTGTCAGAGGGATACTCACTGGGGGGGGGGGGTCTTCTCTCCTCAATTAATCCTCCTGGAAATGCCTTTACAGCCCAGGGAAAGAGATTGGGTGCACCAGGCCCTACTGTAGCTACAAAGGAACTCCAAATGCATGCTCAACTTTGTGCATCTGGCTTTATGTGGGTACTGGAGAATCGAACTGAACCATCAGGCTTTGCAAGCAAATGCCTTTAAGTACCAAGTCACCTCTTTAGCCAAACATTTACACTTATAGAGCTTTAATTATTAGACAGCTTTCCTGTGATCCTTGAATGTCATGTACAGCAATGACGTGGAATGGCTTGTACAGTGTGATGGTTAAGTTTATTGTCAACTTGACCTGTATAATAATCCACAGTAATCTTGGGTGGGTCTCTGGGTTTGCCTGCAGAAAGGATTGACCAAATCCTTTTGGGATTTTGGAGAAGGGTGGAGGTTCCTTCTCTAGAGTGAGCCCTTCCCCCTAGTGGGTGGGCCTTCCAGAAGGGGACTAAATATGAGGAAGCTTGAGAGGAAGGGAACCTTCCTCCCAACCCCCCAGTTGCTGGTGCTTGTTCATGACTTGCACTCACATCCTGCTCGCCTACCCTTCCTGGATATTGGAACCCAGTTTCCTCAACCTTACATCATGGACTGAAGAGCAGCCATCAGGCCATCTGGGCTGGATTGGGACTGCTGAGGCATCCAGCCACATGGACTGAATGGCTACTGGTTTCTTCACCTGTGGGCCTACAGACTGCTATTGTTGGACTTTTGTAAGCTACCCCAATAAATTCCCCTCTTACTACAATCCATTCTACCAAATCTGTTTCCTCTAGAGAACACTGACTAATACATACATGGTTTTATAACAACCTCTAATGGTTCTGTTTTTAAATATTCCCGTTTTACTGGTGTCAAAACCGAGAACCCACAAGGTTTGTATAATTAATCTAGAAGGGTAGCTACCTGACCCTAGGGCTTTGCTTTCTTGGTCTAGGACTCATTGTGTTCTCCAAAATCTGTCTTCCCATTAGTCTGAGGCCCCTAACACCTTTCCAGGTTTGCTACTTCCCTAGGTCCATATTTCCTGGAAGAGGCTAATGCTTATATAATATTTCAGCATGTGCTCTGATGTAATGCCCAACTCTAAAATCAAAGGGAGACGTCCAATACTAGTTCTCTGAGTGTGTTGATCACTTTTCTCAGTATTTGTGATCTATTTTATCATAACTAATATGAACAATCATGGCATGTACCATAAGAATCATTCAGCATTATCACTGATTTTACGTATGGGTGATGTTCATCTCAGCCTGCACTAATCAGCATGCACATCCTCCCTTTGGATCAGGAGCACCCCTCAGGAACTGTTCCCTCCTGAGCCATCCACTGTAAGTAGCTCTTTTCTCCCAACTCCCATCACTCTGGCTGATGAGGGTTTTCAGTGTTGAGCCTCCTTCTGAAGAGACCGCAGTTTATCTTTTCTTATCAAAATGGGAACAGTTTGTGCTTCCTTGCAATTCCAGAGCTGCCAAAAATTGAGTAATAGATTTTTCAATGCCTAGTGAGATAATTGTGTTAGGGAGAAGATTAAAGCGAGGCTGGGAGCTGTGGAGGTGATGCCCTTCATCCTCCTGCTTCGGGTACTTCCAGGGTAACCTAGAAAGCAAGAGTGGAGGAAACAGCTTCAATTCCTCATGCTAAATTAGCTCCAAGGTGCTTCTGGGCAAAGGCTTCCCATTGAAGTTCCTTCTGGCAGCGGAAACATTTCCACTGCTTCATAACAAAGTAAAATTTAAGTCCCAACATGGAAACAGTAAGATTGCAATTCTGGTTATAGTGACACCTCCAATTACTGAAATGTGAAGTGATTCTCTTTAGAAAATGGTCACTTTGAGGAAATGAATACTGGCTAAGGGTTATAACACACACCCCAGGAGCTTCAAATCTGCTCTCTGGTGTTGCTGCTGACCCCGAGCAGGCAAATTAGATCCCCCTTGTCTATTTCTTCTAGAAGCAACAGTACTTACCAACAAGAAGTGTCCTGAGGTTTAAGCCACAGCCCCGAAGCATCAGCAGGCAACTCTAGAAGTGAAAATATCAAGTATACTTGGAGAATTTTCACAACTGTAGCAGCCACTGGTAGGACATAATTACAAAACCCCAGAGCTATCATCTTCATGTAGATGGTGCTTATGCACTTGGAAAAGATCTTTGTTGCCACAGGTTCTTAAAGAAAAAAAACAACTTGCTGACATGGGTTGTTAACTGTTTTGCTCCTTAGTGAATGAATACATTTGCTTCTTTTTGGACAAACGTTTATTGAGCACTTACTGGGTACCAGGTACTGAGGATTCAGCAGTAACAGTGACATGCATTTCTCAAGCTGGATATTGTCATTCAGGTAGTTTTATTCTATCAGGTCATACCAAATACTGAACTAATGAGTTCATACCTGACCATTGTTCCTAGGGTAAGTTCAAGGTTAGGTTCTTGTAATTCACTGGTCATAAAATCTTCATCAGCTGATGAAACCTTGCTTCATGTGTGCTCTTGCGTAAAGATTCTATTTAATAGGTGTTTCTGATTCATTTACATGGAACTCGGGACCATGACCCATGACTGAAGGAAGTTTATTTCACACATGGGATTTTGTCCACAAGCCCCTAGTTTACTTATGCTCACTTTCAGGAGTTTCCCACTCTTGGAAGATTCAACTTTGCCATCACAGCCTTCTTGCTCCTAGACAGCATTTATGTACTAGAGTCAGAGGTCATTTTTAAGCGGGGAACTTACCAGAACATGCCCAGAACAATGTGGGAGACACACCACTAGATAGACTGAAGAAGACACAGAGGATGAGACCTCTTACCTGAAGTCAGTGTCAAGTCATTCAGTCCTGGCTGGCAACGAGCATGCTGAGCAACTCAGATTTTCACTGCTCTCTCCATGCCTACAAATCACCTAGGAAAGCGCTGCAAGTATTGACTTTGGCACTGAATTAGGACAAAACCCCTGAGCAGAAGCAGCTGATGGAAGGAAAAGGTTTATTTTCAGCTTATTTTTTTTTCAGCTTATATTTTTGAGGGGAACTTTCATCATGGTGGGAAAAGCATAGCAGGAGCAGACAGTCAGTCATCACACCTCCACACAGCAGAAGTAGAGAGAGTGAGCTATGAGCCCCCAGTGGGGCTGGACTAGTACATATCAAGACTCATCCCCAGTGGCATACCTTCTCCAGCAGGGCTCCACCTCCCAAAGGCTTTACCAACTGGGGATCAAGTCTGAGGCTTAATCACAAACACCATGAGGTTATGGGGGACATTTAACATTAAACCACCACAGGGTTATAAGTAATTCTAGGTAAATTTGCACTTTTAGACTGTGGATAAAGTGGGTCAGCCATACCTGCTTGACTCTCAAGTTTTTAAAGCCTTTGACCTTGAAGGTAGGGCTATGTGGGGAATTTATGTCACCTGTTCATGCCTTAGTCTCATCTCCCCATTTGCAGAACAGGGTTAAAAATAATATCTGTTGAGCTAGAGAAATGGTTCAGCAATTAAAGGGGCTTATTTGCAAAGCCTGATGGCCTTGGGTTTGATTCCCCAGTACCCATTTAAAGCTAGATGCACAAAGTGGTTCATGCACCTGGAGTTCGTTTACAATGGCGGAAGGCCTGGCACACCTAAATTCTCTCTCCAATGCTCTTTTCTTCTCTCTCCCTCTCAAAGAAATAAAAAAAACAATGTCTATTTGTGTTAGTTTCCTGAGGCTGCTGTAATGCATTACTATAAGTGAGTGGTTTAACACAACAGGAATTTGTATTTTTGTAGTTGTGGAACAAACTGAAATCAGGTATTGGTAGGGCTATACTCCATGCAGAGGCTCTGGGGAAGAATCCTCTTTGGCCTTGGATTAGTTACCTTCTCATTGCTGGAACAAAATACCTGACAAAAGTCAGCTTCTGGGAGGCAGGGTTTATTTCAGTTTATAGTCCATCATGTCAGGGAAAGCATGGTGGCAGGAGCTTGAAGCAGAGATGGTCACATTCAGTCCACAGTGAGGAAGCAGAGAGTGATGAGTGCTGCTGGTCAGATGGCTCTCTCCTTTATATACAGCCGAGGACCCCAGTCCACAAAATGTTGTTGCCCATTGTTAACCTGGGTCTTCCCACCTCAGTTAACTTAATCAAGATAATTCCCTACAGTCACGCCAAGAGGCATGATTCCCTCACAGGTGATTCCTGTTCCTGTCACTTTAACAATATAAATCATCACAGGCCTCTTCCAGTTTCTGGAGGATGCTGATATCTCTAGGCTCATGTCCCCAGTCCCCAGTCTCTGTCTTCTTTTCTGTCTGTGTTAAATCTTCTGTCCTTTTCTTATGAAGACATTTGTGATTGGATTTAGGATAATCCATGATGATTTAAGCAAAAATCCTAGCCCAAATTGGTTCTTATAAAGCTTTATGACATCACACATGATAAGCCAAGAAGGCCACCAATGAGGAAGAACATTGCAGTGATCTTAGATAAGCAAGTTGATGGCAAGAGTTCCAGAGCCTTCTCTATCAAACTCTTTCAAAGTTCTGACAAAATACCAATCAGAAGCATGGCAGGAGCAGGAAGCCAACATCACTTCATCATACCTTTGGGGAAGAAGTAGAGAGCAATGAATACTGGTGCTCAGCTAGCTCTCTCTTTTTTATACGCCAGGACCCTAGTCCATGAAAGGGTATCCATAGTTAGGGTGGGTCTTCCCACCTAAATTAATCTAATCTAGAAAATCCCTAACAAGAAACACCAAGAGATTTGTTTCCATGGCGATTCTAAATCCTGTCAAGCGACAACCAGAGATTAACCATCACACCTTCCAATAATTTGGGAGTTTCTGAGTAATTTTATTCTTGCTCAAGTCAGATAAAGATCATTTTTTGCAACAACTATTTGCCTTCAACAAATAATCCTAATACTGGCAATATGGGCCCTATCTGTAGTGTGACTGCTATATATACAATTTACTGTTGGGTGGCAATCTCTTTTTTTTCAGGCTAACTGGAAAATTCATTTAAAAATGAGCGTATGATGCCCACTCTTGAGAAATGGCCAAATGATTTTGAGATTGATTTTACTCCAGGGACCTGAGCAGACTTATCTCAAGTGGGAAACGAAACACTCCCAGTGAAACTCATATTAAGGTGTATATTCATTGATTAGCAGAGTGCTGCCTTTTCCATGCCATTTGGCATTTCAGTAAGATATTTTGAATTAATTACTTGGAAAATCTATAATGCTTTGAAAGCATTTTATAATTCTTTTTTTCAAAATCATTTTTTATGTCATTCTCCCTGACATTTAATAAAGTCCACCCTTAGTTGTCAGTATTTCAGCACACATTGCAAGTAAGAAAATGATGTTAGGAAAATTGAAAAAAAAAAAAACCTAAAAGGGAAGATGCATAGCATTGTGGAATCCTGAAAATACAGGGACTATATGCCTCCGAGTTCCTGATTTTTATCTCTAATAATCCTTTCTTTAAATCTTTAAATTGTGATTGGATTTAGGATAATCCATGATAGTGAAGTTTTGTCTTACTTATCTACTCAGGGTACATTGAGCTTGCTTTGCTCTTAGAAGTTCAGTGTTGAGTGAAATTTTTATGTCTTGTTATGCTATTTAAATGTCAGTTACTTAAAAGATTTTTGATTGCATACTCAATTTTAAAAGAAATGAATCCTAATTTTCCCTTATCATTTGCAAATAACCTTTTCACATATATTGAAAAACAGCCTTAACTGTGGATGACATATAAGGACATACCTTGTATCTGATGAATGAAGGTGTATGTCACATGACTTTCCTTAGGGAGATGTGAAGAAGTATCTGTTCACCTCATGTGGTGGTTTATACTGACTGTCAATTTGACAGAGTCTAGAATCACCTGTGTGTGTGGGGGGGTGGGGTGGGGGTGCAGGGGTCAGTATCTAGTTTAGCCTCTGGACCTGCCCGTGAGGGATTATCTTGATTAGGGAAGATGCACCATAGTGTATGTCTGAGTTGGGGTCCTGCACTATATAAAAAGGAGAGAGCTAGCTGAGCAGCAGCACTCGGTGCTCTCTGCCTCCTCACTGTGAGCTGAATGAGACCAGCTTTGCTTCAGGCTGCTGCCACCATGCTTTCTCTACCACTTTGTACTGTAACCTGGAGCTGTAAGTGGAAAGAAACCCTTCCTCTTTTAAATTGGTTTTTGTCCAGTATTTTATCCAAGTAATGAGATTGTAACTAATGCACGTCGGATTGGATACTGAGAGACCATAGGAATGATCCCACCCAGTCAGTTTATCTGGGTTAATTACAGAAGCACGGGCAACTCACAGGCAGCTGCATCACTGAAAAGTCTCACCCCAGCCTCGGTGAAAACCTGCAAAAGCTGCACCCTTGAGAAATCCTCACTCAAGGTCAACGTTCTCCATCCTGTATACTGTAGCATCCTTCAAGACTATGTGCAGTTGGGGTAGAGAGCCGTGGTGACTGAGATATCAGGTGAGGGTCTGCTACTTTTCAGAGGAAGGAATGTTAAAAGCCTCATTGACAGGGGACAGTTAGGGCATGTTGATAGTTGATACTATACAGACATTTGTACTCATATACAAGGAGAGATCAGTACGTTGTTAAGTCGTCCAGCACCTACACACTGCTCATGGTTTGTTTGCTCTGAGTTAACTTATAACCTAGATGCAGTCCAAATGGTGACCTGGGAGGAATGCAAGACTCAGGGGTCTTGGAGTATATGAACCCTCCACCCCCACAAAAAAGAGAGAGGCGATAATGACAAAAAGTGCAGGAGGAGCTGTGTTTTTATAGGAAAAACCTCAAAAATGGTTAAGACTGGATTTCTATCTAACTGTTGTAGGTTCTGTAAGCCACCTTCTATTTAATTTCCCAAATAAATGAAATATAATTTTCTATATTTTGAATCTTGTAAATTCATACTGCCTTTCAGAGAACTAAACAGCATCTTGACTTTCTTTCTTCACATGACTTATTTATAATTCTGAAATGTAGACCATTCTCCCTTTTTACATAGAATTAATTAATAGTTCAGAGAATAATTGTGACAAGCACTCTTTTTTTTATGAAGAAACAGCACTAATAGTACTGGATATTTACAAAAAACCATCTATGGATTAAATTTATTCAAAATATTTTAGGCTTATTTCTAAATATTTTTACTTTGTTTTATTCTTTTTAAAATGATTTTTACTGGGGATTTTTTTATTTTTTTTGGTTTTTCGAGGAAGGGTCTTACTCTAGCCCAGGCTGACCTGGAATTCACTATGTAGTCTCAGGATGGCCTTGAACTCATGGTGATCCTCCTACCTCTGCCTCCTGAGGACTGGGACTAGAGTTGTGCACCACCACACCTGGATTGGGGATTTTGATAAACGAGTCTACTATTAATTGGTTTCTTCTTCCCATCAGGAAATCCTCTTTTGTCTTTTCTCCCCTCACCTCATTCCATTGAGGGCTCTTGTCAGTGAGGGAATGGATAATCACTGTGGGTAGACACTGAAGTTATCTTCTTGCTGTGACCAACACCTCACCAGCGATGACAGCTTATGAGAAAAAAGGGTTTACTTCAGGCTCTGCCTTAGTTTCAAGGAGAAGCTCCATCATGGCGGAGTAAGCCGGTTCACTTCATCATACATTTGCAGCAGAGCGACAACGGCCAGGTCGAACAAGCATGAGCTGACTCTGAACACACAGGGCTGGACTGCACCCTGAAGTCCACCTCTGGTGACACACTTTCCCCAGCAGGACTCCATTTCCAAAGACTCTACTCAGTAGGGACTAAGTAGGAAGCTTAATACAAACATCTGAGGCTATGGAGACATGTTATTCAAAACACCACAGTAGACCATTTCTTATATTACTTTTTTTTTTTTAAACTGGAGGGCAAGGAAATGATGAGCTGTTAATTTTCCTTACAAACCTGTTAATTTCTTTAAGAGAAATATTTCAGATTGGTGATGGTTTTTAATTTTAGATTATGGTAACATATCCAACACCCCAAATTTAGCATTTTAACCATTAGGTTAATTCCATGGCATTAAGTATATTCACAATATTGTGCCACCATCTTGACTAACCATGTGCAGAACAGTTTCACTGTCTGTTTATTGAGGCTGTATCTACTGACCTTGAGTTCCACATCACCTTCTTCCTCTAATCCTGGTGACCTTTCCTGTACTATCTGCCTTTATTTATTTGTTTATTTTAGGTAGCTCACATAATGAATATTTGTCTTTTTGTGTCTAGCTTATTTTATGTAGCACAATGTTTTGAAAGTTTGTTATATTATAGCATTCTTCAGCATTTTCTTTCTTTTTAAGACTAGACAACGTTCCAATGGCGCTATCTACCATAGTTTGACTATCATTTCCTATTACATGTATTTTTGTTTGGAGTCCCTTCCAGACCATGAGCCCCCGAAGGGCAGATGCAATGTGTAATACATTTTTCTATTCCCAGCAGAAGGAAAGAAAGGACAAATGGTCTCTATGCATGATTCAGTGATAGGCATGAGTTAGAGCACATTTGATCACTTGGAGGTACTTGAATTTGACAGTTCATCTTGATCTCTATTCCTGATATATGAGGCCATCATTTTCATCTGTGTCTTAGTAGGACAGCCCCCATCTCTGCCTCTCAAGGGAAGAGCACAATGCATGTGGGCTTTCCTTAGCTTGGGCATTGACTCCCCACTAGAGAGTAGGGCACTGAGATTGACGGTGTTCAGGCAGGGAGCCCCTCACTCACTGCTTCACAGTATTAGACAAAATGTAAGTTCAGAAATGTACTCTGAAGGCGATTTTAATTTTTTTCCTTATCTTGCATTTTGCAATACCTTCCTTTAGTCTGGAATCAAATGTAGCTTTCAAAGCGGATTCAATATCAAATGGAATTAAATAAAAGTTAATTCTGCCAACTTAGTCAAAGGTAGCCTGGTAAATGATATGTCTCAGACTTAAAAAAATCCAGAAGTTTTTACAAATAGAGAAATAGCTAAGCTATGGTGCCATGTGACAGGAGGAGATATCTGCTCCTGTTCTGTATATTGGGTGAGTTTTTCATCT